>BMAW01034834.1:0-32416 GCA_019974015.1 Nephila pilipes | reverse complement strand
TTCAGTATTTTTTTACTTCTTGTGAAGGTGATTTTTAAATAAATATTTTTGCTAAAAATAAAATAGCATTTGACAAATTTTATTTAATATTCTACTTTAAAGTCTTAAGCCAATTTTAATTTTAATTCAATATATATATATATATACATATATATACATAAAATCTAAAATTTGATAACTTTTATTCTTATTGTTATCTTTATGCTATGTACTGTAATTTCTAAAATCATGGCTTTAAATATCTTCTTAAAATTCAATTTTTTTTTATTTCAATTCTCTTCATTGAATTTAAGCATAAAATAAGTTACATTGCCCGATATTTCATTCTTTTAACAAGTAATTAGGAGTTTAATTAGTCTAATTAATCTGGCATTATAAATATCATGCTACAATAAATGAAATTAATTTTCTTATATGATGGGAATTTGATGCAATTTTAGTTTTTTTTCTCTGTATCTAAAGTTAACACGTGACGATATTTTTTATATTTGTTTAATCCTTTATTTTTCAGCATTTTGTAAATTAATTGACATAAAACATTCAGAAAAGTAGAAACATGGAAAAGTGAATATGAAGCAAAAACAGATATCATGTTTTCTACATTGAGGAATAAATTACAAGATGTTAAATATAAGTTTAAAATGATAAATATTTTGAAATAAAAAAAAGGAAAAAGTAAAATTTGAAGCTAACTGCTTAGTAATTTTAATTAAACGAACAATTCGTATTTATTCTATTACGGGCTTTCCAAATGAACATTATTTTATTTATTTAACTTTATTCAAGTTTTTAGCATGATAATAAGATCGTAATCTCATCACTGTGTGAAATAAATTTTATTTTGTACAGTTTAGTTTAAAAGTTTGCTAATTAGCTTTCAAGCTTATTGGTAATAGATTATGGATATCTAAGTTATATTGAATTACCTTATTATGATAAATATAGAGCATTTAATGTAGTATTGAATATTTTCCCATCATTTTTAATGTATTGAGTTTAAGCTTCCAAACAATCAATTAAAGAGATTTTTTTCAAACTTTTTTCTTGTATTAATAACATAAATTATATATGTGAGGTTATAAAATATAATATACACACACATACACAATTGAACTTGGATGTAAAAAAAGTGAAATATGTTTTTAATTCATAATATTAAGAATAAATATTTGTATGGATTTAACTCAATATTTCGAATGAATTTCACCCGTTATTACAAATAAAATTAAGTTTAATGATTACATTTGATGTCTTTTATGCATCTAAAACAGCTTCCATTTTTACAAATTTTGTGGTTATAAATTTAACTCTTAGTAAGAATTTATGCGATATTCCGGTTGATAATGGCAGGTGTAAATGAAATTTCACCTTTAAACTAAAACTTTATGTTTGAGTAACCTCGGTCTGAGAAGGTTACATGAACATTAGCTGCGGCTGTACTATAGCTAGCCCATATGGTTAACTTCTGAAGAGTGACTGGTGAAATTTGCGGTTAAGACGCATCATAATTTTTTTCTGTCTTTTACATTCTCATTATTTTCTGAACGGAATGATTATGATGTGCATACCAAAAACATTCATGTAAAGTTCATGGGGAAGGATATCTACAATTTTAAAATCCTATGTTTAATTTTCCTTAGTTTTTCTTTCGTTATTACACTTTTTAATTTACTTGAAGCGTTAAGAAAAAATGACATTCCATAGGTACTTTCAAAAAGTACTAAAATATGTACTTTTCTTTATAGTCAAATATGTTTACATTTCATAGGGTAATTTACTTTGCTTATTTTGTACTTTATCTGAATGCCTTTCAATTAAACAAATAATAACAAAAAAACATTTACAGATTCTTGACTGACACGTATAATTAAAACATTCAATAAACATTTTTTGTAATAAATGTATTTGATTGCAAAGATATTTTTTTTTTAAAATAAAATATATATGTCTTTTTTTGTGAAACCATCTGCAAGAATAAAAACTTCTAAATCATCAGTACAAAGTGTAATAATATAGAAGAACATACTCACTTTGCACTACAGAATCTCTTAAAAGGTGTATCCGTAAATTAAATTGTAAATAGTATTTGAAAGTAAATTATTTAATAGCTCTCAGATTATTAAGTTACTATTGTTCATATTTATAAAATAATGCATTCATTTTTACCACAAAAATGAATAAACACATTTAATATTATAAAAACTTGCTTTTAAATATATTTTGACAAAAGCGAGTCTTCATTGAAACTAAAAGAAAAACAAAATGTCTGCTCATACATGTGTTTACATAAATAATATCCCCGGATAGTTGGAGTATTGGAAATTGATTGAAATTATCATACTAAAAAACTTTAGGAAAAAAAGCAAAATACTACATCACTTTGAGATTGGATCTTGTAGTGGAATAAATAAGTAGAATTTTCAGATGTGATTTCTGTTGAAATACACAAGCACACACCAATGCGTTATTGAATTCCTTTACTACTTCTCTAGAATACCTCTTGACTTTTTTTTTTTTTTTTTTGAAAAAAAATTGAGTGCGAAAGAAGCTCTTAAACAAAATGCCACTTGTGTCGTAGAACTGAATTGATTGCGCTTTAGAAATACGAGGGGATGTATATTCAATAGTAATAGAGGACATTATATTAACCATTTTTTTTGTGAAATCTAGGGTATTGATATAAAAATAAAATATTTCTAGATCACAATTTATTGACAGCTGACAGAATTTTATTCAAAATGTAAAAAGATAAAATAATTTAATGATATATTCTTTTTAAACTGAGATATTATGAAATCTTCCGTATAATGAAGTGTGTTATGGTTGTACATGAAACATAAATGTGTTTTTAATACATTTTGTAATTATATCTTCTTTTTGATTGTTAAATATATTCATATTTACGAATTACATCACATAGATGTATTATTAAATATTAAAGACGGTTGCTAAATATAAATACTTCTCATTGAAGTTTATATTTCTCTAATTTTTGGAAAAAAAAAATTACAAGCTCCATTATGATCTTACAAAATCACTTATTATGTAAATTGCAAGCGAAAATACGTTTGTCGCTTTTTCTCACCATACTAATTAAATATCTAAAATCTTTAGATAATTGATGATTATTAAGTATACTATACGTCAGTTAAATTTTGTTACTCCAGACATCTATAAAAGAATATTCGATAAATAAAAGCACTCGTTAAATGAATGAATTTGAGATAACAGGATATTTTTATACAAAATAGTGATGAACAAAGTCTGAAATACATAAATATCTTTAAGTGAATACATCATTTAGTATATTTAGTCTTGAACCTTCAGTCGCAATGGAAATATTAATCAGAATGAAATATTGGTATTTTTTTCTCAAGTCCATTGTTACGCTCTTTGTATAACTGTTTCAGTAACAAACAGACAAAAATGTAACCAATAGTATTATAAATAATATTTAAAAAATTATTGGGTGAGGAAATTGTATTTCCTTTTAACAATTTACTTAACTAAATAAATAGATAAACCACTTAAGTGGAAATTAATCACCCACTTTCATAAATTCGAGACATATGCTTCTTATTTGATGTTGTGAAAAGATCAATCCTTAGATAATTAAGAAGTAAAGTAAATAAATAAAAATATTGTGAGATATAACGAAAATAAGAAAAAAGGAGAATTATTTTCAAAATATAACAATATGTTATCTGAAATTCTTTTAATTATGTAGTATTACCTTGGTTATATTAACATCTATTTTAACGAAATGTTTATTTTAACTTCGAAGAATAAATATTTCAAAGCTAACCATAATTAACATGAAATATATAAGCATTCGTTGCGATAAGGAAAATGAAACTATGAAATCTATGAAATGCAGATTTTTAAATCCTTCGAATTATTGGCAACTTCTGAGTTTAATATACATATAAATTGTACTCTTCTGTAATTACTATATACCTATTACGACATATTTATTTGATTTATATTTCTTGAATAATTTCATTATGATTCTCAGATGTGCTAAAATGTAATGATCTTGATCATTTGGAGTTAAAACATTAAATTATTTCGAGTAATTAAGCTAAAAGCGATAAATATGTACGGTTAAGTACCTTAAGTTTGTATTTTATGATCCAGAAACTTATAATGGCTTACAGCCGAAGCAGTATTTTGTATTAAATAATATGAAGTTCAAAGATTAATCACCCATATTTATTAATAACTCACTCATCTATAATTTTACATGACTGCGGTATCGTACTAGTCAAGATCTCGAATACGCGACCGGCGTTGTTTCTGTCGAGTTGTGGTTACGAATACTGATATCACTTACGATTCGTTGAATAGCGGGGCTGATGCACATTAATCCTGTGGAGGCTCCAAGTCCTCTCGATGGATTGGTATGGAAATTTAGAGAAAAAAGGATCAGCTTAGTTATCTTCATCAACACTTGCAAACAATTTACGAGGTCCTTCGACACAATTTCTATCACAGTTCTATCACATTTATATCACAGTTCATTTTCTGATAAGGTTTCTAATAACTCTGACTTTTTCTTAACATCTTTCAATGAGTTTCTTTTATCATATAGTTTAGTTTTGATAAAAAAAAAATCACTGGGTGCTATAGGATGCTAAGTCAGGAGACAGTGGAAGGCGTTCCATTGTATCTATTTGCTTTTCAATCAAGCCCTAGCAAAACAAACATTAGAACAGTATCTTGATGCTGAATGAAACTATTTTGTCAGATTTCTGGGCATTTTCTTCTAAGAACTTCTTTGTAAGAATGGTGGTTTCAGGGTCCTCTTAACACCCAATCATCCCAGAGTATACCTATGATTTCAATAAAATGCTATAATCGTTCCCGCTAACATATACTTTACATTTTTATTGGTTTATTTAGCTTTTTTTCAACCTTGGAAAAGAGGCAGTTTTCTTTATGGCTCTGAAATGTATTGATCCCAAGTAAGCTTCTACAATCTTTTTATTGTATTTTGTTCAGTTTTACTAAACGTTTTAAATTCACGTGCTTTTGATTGTAAAATTCAACATTTTAACGATCAGCTAGGAAAACAGCGTTCACACTTTATCAATACTGGTGAAACTCTGAAAGTCCAATTCCATACTATCTTTTTATTTCTTAGATCACAGGCTCATAAAATCTGTTGAACCAGCTTTCACATAATTATAAATATGTCGGAAATAATCCCTTTTTGACTGACATACACCATGTTAATTCCTCAGAATCCTTTCATTTTCTACCACGTGATTTGAAATTATCCCTAGATATCTCTGTCTTCTGCTCTTGTAATATGATTGGAGTACATATATATAAAAATATTTGAAATACATATTTTTGCGACGTATTTCAATGACTAAGAAATGCTTATTTCTGCAGCAGTTTCTAAAATCAAACGTTCAATAAGAATCAAAAAATATATAATCTTATCGAATTAATTACTTTTTCAAGTTACTTTATTTATTAATAGTTTAAACATAATTTCGCAATATCAATAACCTCTGATTCTCATTTATTTTGTGATAGGCAACATGATTTAAAAAATAAAAACCTAATTTTTTTAAGTAACAAATTACATCTGCCAAATGATGTTTGAAAGTAGTCAACAAGAATATAAGTTAACATTCTATCTAGAACGACCGAAATAGTCAAAAAGACTGCTACAGAGTTTTGATCTCTCTTCTACTGAAACATTCATTGGTTTTTCTCAACGTATATTGGTTTCTTTCTTTATTCCTTTTACTCATTGCTAATTTCCTGGCCCATTGTATATGAATATAAGTCGATAAAATGTTTTTTTTTCCATATATTGGTAGTTGCACGAGTCTTACAATAATTTTGTTAACGCCTTTTTAAAAATGGCATTTTCTTCAACTTTATGAAAATTAGAGAGATGATTGTGAATATAATGATTCAGAGTTTCGTTCTGAAAGAGAAATTATAGAAGAAAACTTGGAATCCTAAGAAAAATTGTTGTTGAAAACCCCACTCAAAACACTGTTGACTCTTAAGCCATAAGATGTAAGCTAGATGGAATTAAATGACATACTTTCGATGAATGTGCTATTACGTCTTGGAAATTTGAATAAGGAAACATATTGCAAGAAAAATAAACAGCATTTAATCCGTTTGCTAAGATAAAAAAGGAGAAAATAGAGATTAATCTTAGTGTGTGCTTTTTCAAAGTTAATATTGAAGCATATTGAAAAAGTATAAGATTGAAGAGTCTAGCTGTCATATAAAATTGGATTTATGGATCATTTTCATGGAAGAATTGAATACTTTTATCGCACGAGTTTACCCGAGAGAAACAATGTACTATTCCATACTTGAATGATTTGTAGTCAAAACAGAGGTGAAATTCTCCAATATTCAGTGAAACAATCGCAAAACGTTTTCGATGAAATTCTACTGTTCCCACGTTTAGATGACAAATCGACTTGCTCCACTCGTCGTAGAAAGGGCAAATGTCAGAGGGTCAAAAGTGTGCAGTTTGGTGAACATATCGTTATAAATTATTGAACTATTCATTTGTAAAGGAATAAAAGTTGTAACAACCAATGCCTTTTCATACTTTTTTGGCTAAAGTGATTTCTGTTGTTTGTAAAAAATGCACCTAAATAGAGCAGATCAGCCGCTAATGTCCAAAGATACAACTTTCAAACGAGTCTTATCAAAGTTCTAGAGAACAACTAAAAACCCTTACTGCTTTCCAGTGTAAGCAAACAACTTGACGACGCCTTGAACACTATGCATAGATGCGTTAAGATAGCTAATAGTACCAAAAAGTTCCTGGAAAATGATAAAATTTTTCAACTAAGGAATAAAAATACGTATTCGATCGATAATCCGGTGCAATTGGTTTCAAGGACCCTGTTTATAATTTTTTTTTATAATATTCTAGATATTTCAGCTATGAATTCAGGGATTTTATTAGGTAACTAATTGATTTTTTTTTATTTGAACCTTATTAACAAACTGAGATTGTCATATTATTTGACATTGAAATTACTCGCATGTCTTCGTAGCTGTCCTAAAACCATGAGTAATGGACATCGTAAATGCTTATGATGGCAAAACAAAATAAAAGAAACTTATTTTTAGAAAATGTCACAACTGTGTATTAAATACTTTTTTTGTAAATCATGTGTTCAAAACTACCATGAAACATATATACTCAATAAGAATATAATGTTCTTTTTTCCTAAAAACAATGTTTTTTTATTTTATGTAATACAAAAATTATTATTAAAATGCTACATGTGCTTTAATTATTTTCAAAAAGTACCTTTTCACAATGGTATTTTTGTCAAGAAGCAAACATTTACTCTCAATTTTATTGCCGTCAAAATGTTTGCTAATGGGCTTCCTAAGCAGTTCAGACTATCGATCGTACTAATGTTAGCATATTTCACCAATATACGATAATATTTAAGATATTTCAACATTATATACTTGGTTCTGGGCTGTTAAATGTATTATTTTTTTATTTTGGAAAACCACATTTATTGCAAAGTATAGTATTTCAATTTTTCTTCTATCTTAGGAAAGAATACCATCTTTATTTTAATTTATTTGTTAAGATCCAAGTGACTTAGGGCTATATATGTCTTAAATTTCTGTATTGGAACTTTTTTCATTTCATGTTTTTCTAAAGAATTTTGCTCAAAACTGTTAGGAGGTAATTTTTATTTTTAATATAAATTTTTACATCAGCCCATTGATAATTTCTTGGAAAGTTTTGGGCTTATGAACATTATTTAATTTTCAACCAGATTAGGTGGAATTAGTAACAAGAACCAAATACATAACTTTAAAACATATAATCAATGAGAATATTAAAGATGGACTGAAATATTGTCACCTAATCGTAAGAGGAGCATTTTTCCAGCTGCCATGCAGTTTCTGGGAGTGGTAAATGATCAGCCACTCATTTGTTTAGAATACTCAAAACAGGCTAAATTGCCTTTATATTTATTAAAACGTGCTGGTAGATACCTTTCCGAAGGATTCGTTTATCGAAAAATAAATCGGCCATTAAGCGAGCAAGGCGATTACGTTATCAGCAGTATAAGGGTCCACATAAGGTCTGAATGCTAATATACTACCAATTAAACCAACGTGATAAACTCCAGTGTACGACCATCTAATCAGGTACAATCTTTCAATAGGTATACAAATACCATTTTCTCACCAGATTACATGCCCCTTATTGTTAGATTGTATATCAAAGAAGTACTCGTTCGCAAAGTGAATGTGGTTTCCTTCAACTCTACCCTAAATAGTACGTTCTTGTACGCATCTAGTGTAGTAACTTGGAATTATCTGTTAACGAAAACGCCTATGAGCATACATTGAAACATAACAGATATATTTTGGAATAGACTGAGTCGAGAGTTAAGCAGAAATTGGTGTTCATATTGCAGTTCATTCTAGAGATCTATGTTAAACTATTTAATTAGCCATCAAAGAGAATTTGATTTTGATACTACCACCAAATGTCGTCCCTAACATCTTTTCAAAATAAAATGTTTTATCTAGTTTAATTTCTTCCAAATGATTCAGTTTTTTTTGTTTCAGTTTGAAACAAAAAAAAGTTTCAGTTTGAATTGTAATCGTCTCACTGAAGTATTAGCGTTGAGTATAAATTAATACGCAACTATGTATGTTATTTTCATTAATGCTCTAAATGCATTTAACTTAAAATTTATTCAACTGAATAATTTATTCTTTGCTTTAATTTCATTGTCTAAAAATAATATTACTGCCCGCTTCAATACTTTATCGTTTGTTTTAGTTTTAATATTTAAAGGAATAAATTAATAATTATTTTTTAATATAAGTTAGTACTTTTAGTTCTATGTTTTATGCTGAGTCTTTCAGAGACTTTGCATAGTACATTTGTGGAATGCATCATTTGTTAAATAATATAATAACTTTTATTACTTGGTATATTCTTGTTTTACTTTAATTTCATTATAGGGTAGCGCGTTTAGGATCTTGTTCTAAGCCTCAGCAACCTTTCCGTTTTTCTTAGTACCAATTTTCAAAGTCTGAAAATAAAACTCAAGGGACGCTCCGAAGGCTTCTATTTGGTTTGTCGACCATCCTCTGAGCAACCAGTGATCCAAAATATTTCTCATATATTTTTTTCATGTTAACGAAATGTACAACGCATGCTCAAATATTTTAATCTCTTTTTTATGTAAGGAACGCTGCAGCTCACTACTTACTTTTTATTTAAGTCATCAAAGAAAAAATGGCATTTTTACAATTTAAGAAAGCGATAACTTCCTTGTTGTTGTGAAAGTGTTTTTTAATAGTAAATAATACTAAATATAGTTTTAATTTTCGATAAAAGAAAAATCAAATTCAATTTAATTGCTTTAACAAGTGTAATAGGAGTTACAGAATAAACAAATTTAGTTTTATTATTTATGCATAAATTTGTTGTTATACACTTAATGCCTTCAATTTCTATATTATTCAGAGAGATTATTTATTTACATTAAATAGTGCTTTAATGTCTAGAAAACATGTTCACTTGAATTGTTGATTCTTAAAATAAATGTTAAGATAATTTTCACATGCTATGAGATAAACCGAGGTAAACAACTAATAAATTTATATAAAATGATAGAAACAAAAACAAATAAATGAATAAAATAAAGCTTCCTTCGAGTTAATGATATCATTCAACACTAAGCTTAACAATATATAATAATTATTATGAAGCGAATATTCATGAAAGTGTTACATGAGTAAGGCATATTTACTAAGACTAAAAAAATTAATATAAGTATTATATGAAAACTTCAAAAGTGACAAGAGATGATGATTAATTTTGATTGTAATGAAGTGAGAAAATGCATTGCATCAATTATAGAAAAAAACACTCTATTTAAGTAATAATTAACAAAATCTTTTATTAATTTAATACATTTTTATGAAATTGAAATACCTGGAAACCTTAGTAGTAATAATCCATATTGGTAAAAAATATATCCGAAAATAATTAAATTCGCTCTGAAACCAAATATCTTAATTACAATTTAATGATTAACTTTTTTGCTACTCTCGTACAACGTATTTAAACAAGAAATAGAAATTATCATTTTTTTGTACTTATATATTACGTCGTTTCAAAATTTTTAATAGACTTTTAGAGCAGTATAATTTCAATATTAGATACTTATTTAGAACACTTACGCAAAAGGATTTACAAAAATAACATTCTAATTAAATTCGGGGTTTTGTGAAACAAGTGATCACATAACAAGTTTAATACGATTTAGTAAGCCCAACTAGATTAAAGAATTACACTAAATTGCATTTTGAAGAGAGTTCGACTTTTCGAAAAGGTATGCAACTAAATCTAAATTTTAGTTAACTGAATTAACTTCTTACTTATACTTTAAGTAATGTAGCTCAAATGTCAAGTACATTTTAATTAATTAAAACAATTTTAAATAAGCTTAACTAGCTCTTTAATTTAACTGAAATTATATCTTTGAAAGTAATTTCCGGTCAAGAGGAAATTTGAGTTGCTCCAAAGTTATATAGCAAATGTAGCAATTTGATTTTCCCTTCCTGTTTTATACTATAGTTCTAAAATTTCAAATCTTAGAAAAGGACTCAAATTCCGATATCTTAGTTAATTAAAAACCCAAATGATCTCATAAAATAATTGAAAACCAGGCATCTGTAATATATATAAATCTTTGTGTATGTATTTTTTCTGTGTTAAATTTAGAGAAGTAATATTCTATTTAGAGCTTCGAACCGATTATGGAACATATTTTTAAAGTAGGGTATCCAAAATAATGATTGATCTGAAGAAAAATGTATTAATAGTTGCATATAAGTGTTTTATTAGAAATTCTATTTAATTAACTCATAAGAAATTTTAAATTCGTTTTCAAAATTGCATAACATTTCTATATTAAACTCTATGTGTAGTTTATAGTGAATTTTGAAAAACCTGTTTAAGTCGTAATGATTGTGAAAATAAAAAAAAAAAAAAATGTAAAAGATTGTGAGAATAAAAAGATGGGAAATGAAAAACGTATGTTATAAACGTATTATATCTTAATTATGTTGAACACCTTACCTTTTTTTTAATTTTACAGATTTTTTTTATGTCTAACTATGCATTAGTTCATAACCATAAAAATATATCTCGGGTAAAAATACATCCTGAATCATTATAAGTTTGCTTTATATATTAACTTGCGTGCATGCTTTATATATAAGCGTGCTTTATATATTAACGTGATGGTTTATTTTACACATTAACTACTTCCAATGAAAGTGTTTGGTTAATGCGTCAGTTTAAATGTTCGTCATGTTTCGGCAATAGTACTATTTTTTCTAAATAAAAATGTCAGATGTCATGTTCACTTATTAACTATTCAAGTAATGTGATGTATAAATTACGACCTGAGATAACAGTTTATAACTTAAAAATTACTTTTATACTTATTTTTAAAAATATTTCGCTCTAATACATGTTTTTCTATTAATGTTAATATATCAAATTTAAATTTTATTGCATAAAAATCGCTAAATGATGATAACTTCATGTTTGGAGATGTTGCAATCGATATGAACCTTTTATTTAATACTCGTATTGAATAACTGAGGCTACTGCATGTAAAACAGAAGTGGGTCTCAAATTTCTGCCTTAATATAGAATCTCAGTAAAGAGAGGTATTAGCTCAGATGTTATCGTTGCCACCTGATTGTGGTAATTATGAAGTCCATTACCTGTAGTTCTCGTGTAACTTCGATAACGACAGTCATTCAGTCATTTAAATAGAATCAGCTCAAAATATTAAATTTCTTTTTTGCCGAACAAAGGGTACGTTTAAAATTTCAAACAAATAAAAAATAAATCACTAATATTTATTTTTATAAATTCCATATTATTTATTTTATAAAGTATAGTTTCAATACTAATATTTAATTTATAAATCATAGTTTTGTTCTATCAGAATATAGAAAAATATTATTTATAATTTCTTTTGATCATACAGTTTATTCTTTAAAACAAGTAACTTCTGTCACTTTTCAATTCACGTGATACTGTTCATTAGCGCGTGTAATAAGCTAATAATCATTAAGATAGTAGAAGTACGATAAGAACAAGCTATCGTAAAAGAATTTCACCTATAGGCAGAACTTATGAGAATTACGCCGTGATAGTTTGGCAGAGATCCAGGAAACAAAATATCTTATCGCTACTGAAAGAAAAACAACAATGCCTCTTGTAACAAAAAATTCACAGACAACGTGAAACCATTTTTAGATGGTAAATAAAAAAAAGAAGCTTTCAAACAAAAAATTTTGAACTCATGTTTCACCTAAAAGGATTTGGTTTCGAAGCAGTGCAACAAAACATAAAATGTAGTGATTGACAGCATCTCTCCGTGTCTTCCTTTCTTTCTTTAAAAAATAATGTAAATACTATCAGCTGGATGTCTTAAGACCATGATCGAAGTATTTATTGGTAGATAAAATGTTATTAAAAATTCATATAACACAATATTAAATAACGGAGCTTAGATCTAGTTATGCTACTTTGACAAATGATCAAAGGTGCCTCATTGGAAAATCAGTAAAGGACTTCAGAGAACGAAATTTAAAGTTACAGTACACCTTCAAAACAAAATTTTTAGTCAAGATATCTACTTAAATTTTTAGTTTCATACAGAAATTCAATCGCTTATCTATAAAAGTCTGTTTGATATTTGTTTCTATCTTATCCAGAAGCTGAGTTTCATATAATGCTTGATTCTGAATTGCTCTGGCTGTGGACAGGCTCTAAAAACAGCATTCTTCATTACTGCAAAACACACCTCAAAATGTTATGCATCAATGAACCTGCAACTTTATATATTTCTTTTTTAAATATTTACAAATAGAATAGACTATTCTTGAGATTTTATATTGAGTAGATTATTTTTATGTTGCAAAAAAGGGAACATTATAATGACTTCTAAAGAAAATTTCAATGTTTTGAACTCGAATACCATGGCATCTTACGTAATTGTTATATTATTAATAATATTATTCTATTCCTTAGATAAGTTTATATTCTGTATTATATTAAATTTAAAAAATGTTAATGTATTCAATTTCTTTTGATTTTGAGGAAAGTCTTAATTTTTGCTAGTATTTGTATGATATACCATTTTGACAATAAAAATATGAACTAAAAAACTTTTTTTGGGCATTGTTCTATTTTTGAAAAGTTGTAAGCACATAAAATACGCATTTGTATGCAAAATTTACGTTAATTGAAAACACTTTCTTCAAAAGTGTACTATTATCTTAATAATAAAATATACATACTTAAAAGACCACTGAGGCAGATCAGAGTTAATGTTCAATGTTAGTAAAGTCATGTCACGAGTCTGTAAAATGTATGAAACTTACCCTAAGTTACGACTCCATTATACCTTAATCATAATAATAAGGAATAAAAAAAATTAGATTAGTCATAAGCCATTTTAAAGTTTCATATTATTTTTCAATTTCAATCAAATCGACTTAGAAATACAGATAAGGATTAAACCTTTGAAGAATGTTTTATTAAAATAAATGAGAAAGATTTATTTGCATGCTGAAATAAAAATGTAACTTGTATTACGTAGACCTCAACCAAAGCAAGTTTTAATGTATTTGGTCTGTGTTTTCCCCCTGACATAAAAGGCTAACTTATTATAGTTAATATCCTTTAGAATCAAGGTAAAAGGAAAAGTTCAACACCTGTGAATTGGTACCTACATCCACTACACACAAAAATGAAGATGCAAAGACATTTTTCCCATACCCATCCAAAATATTTTGTAAAACAGTTGCGTTAATTCGATAAAGAATTTTGATTTATTTTAAAATTTTAACATTTTTCCAGAATATTGAAAACAAAAACATCAAATGTTCCTCTTTTTCAAGAAATAGATAAATAACTGGTAAGAAAAGTCATATGAGACATTTAATTTGCATTTTAATAACATTTAAACTAACAAATGTGTATGTATGTATTTATTTACATATTTGTGTGTGTGTGAAAGAGAGAGTTCGGAAAAATATGAAGCTTTTAGATGTTAAAAATCTTTATTTGCTCATGATCACATGAAAGAACTTAAAATTGTAGGTCCATCCCCGGTTCAAAACAATACCAGATTAAAATAATTTGGGAAGGATTGTATAGTTATTGTAATCCTTTCGAATTTAGCATTCTTTACTTAAGGCTTCGAATAGAAAATAACGCGTGAAATAATCGGTCTATGGCCATAAGAGGAAATGAAATAGTATTAGAATTTTAAATTTGAATGATCCTTGTTGAAAAAATAGTAATTATTGAAAGTTACACTCAAATCTGTAAGGCAAGAAATCAGATATTAAATGGGAAATAGAATTTTGATTAAGTTATAAATTAAACATTATTACCTGTGAGAGAGCGCGAATTAAACGAATTTATACTTCGTTGATGTATATCATTTTTATATTATTATTTTGATAAACTTATTATAAATACAGATATATATATATATATATATATATATATATATATATATATATGTATGGGGTTATGAAAATAATAGAAACATCTTAGATTTATAGGGAATCCTTTATTAGTATGGTGTAAGACTACCTTTGGCATGTAATACAGCTTAGATTCGCCTAGGAATTGATTTGTACAAGTGGCAAATAGTGTTTAGATATATATTGTACCGTTATTTATGGAGATATTGTGAAAGTTCTGGGAGAGATGCCGGTGGATGATATCGATTCCGTATTGAACTCTCTAATATAGATCATAACTTCTCAATTATATTGGCTCCGGTGACTGTGCTAGCCAAAGTTGATTTTTAAATTCATCCTCGTGTTCATCATACCATACTTGGAAAAGTCCCACTGTATGGATAGGTGCATTATCATCCTGGAAAATTTCATCTCCTGCAGGAAACAAAGTTTGTTTCATAGGATGGATTTGTTTTGCGAAATGTCTCTATAGTTCTCCCTAGCGATCCTTCTTTTCAGGTTTACGATTGGTCTAGCGGAAGACCACAACACGTTTGGCCATATCATTACGGATCCTCCTCTACGTTTGACAGCTGGAAGGAGACCATTGTGATTACACGCTTGTGCAGGTGTCCTCTAAACGTGCACCCGTCCTGTTGTAGGGGAAATGAAAAAGACGATTCATTAGACCCTATTCCTTTCTCCATCTTATCAAACGACCAGATTTTGTGAGTGTGACACCCCAGTAGACGACACATGGCATTAACATATGTGACAAGTGGATTGAGAATTGATGATTTGCGGTAAATGCTCTGTTTATGAAGGTGCCTTCTAATTGTTATCATCGACACTGGAGAATCCAGATGGTGATTGAGCTCTGCGATCACTTTTGCTGCAGTTGTTCGGTTTTTAGACATTACAAACCGCTTCTATACCCGTCGGTCTCTTTCACTGATCTTCTCTTTATGCCCACTATTTTACTTTGCCTCGATTGTATTGCCTCGCTGTGTGTAAGCTACCATGACATTAGGCATCGTATCTCTAGAAACGCCTAAAAGTTGAGTTATATATATATATATATATATATATATAACAAGTGATTTAACTCTAATTTAATAGTTTTACTGAATAATAATTTAGTTTCCTAATTTTTCTCGATCTTTAATTCAAAAGTAAAGAGTTCATTTCTATTTTGTGATCCAATTCCAACATCATTTTATTGATTAGTTCACGTGCTCATAAAATCTGTTCAACCAGCTTTCCCATGGTCTTTAATCTGTCAAAAATATTTCGTACTAGACTTTCTACCTGTAGTTAAAGTCCTTAGGAATACCTACATCTAGAACTTTGGAAATCACATGACTGACAAAACTTCCCTGGATAATCCCTACTACAAAATGCAATGCACAGCAAAAAAGCTCACTCTTCTGCTGTTATTGTCATATGGTAATTTTACATCGCATTTTTTTCATGCTCAGATTTGTAATTTTTGTACACTGTGAGACTTATATTTTCGCTAACTTCTTGTTTTCTTCTAATTATTTTCTTTTAATTATTTCGATTGGAGAAATTACTTTTGTTTTTCTCTGTTCATTTACAGATTAAAAAACATGTTAAATAAGTTATACGTTGTAGACTTAACAAATTTGGTAAAGTTAATTCTTTTTTAAAATTAGTTTATTTTCTTACAATTGAAGTACATTTAAAAAGGGACAATAAAAAAACCGCCTTTAAAATAATTATCTCTAAACTAAGAGAATCTAATTTTGATGTAAAATTTACCAGTGTCATTTCTTGTCTGGGAGAGAGAAGATATGAAAAAAATGTATTCTTAAATGTTTTAAAAATCTAATTATGTTAATTGTATTTTTTCAGATGGTTTATAATAATTAACTCATTTGTTTTCGTGGTTCGCTTAAGAATTTTATTTACGTCGAGGAATCTATTCATTGTACTCTTACAGGTCTTCAAAAGTGTTAATTTTTTTAAGCTTACGGACTATAGTTGTTTCGTAAGAGAGCTTTTTTAAATGACTTGGCTTCCAAATCTTGCTTACAATCTCGTTCATTATTCTTCTTGAATGTGAGATTATCTATATGCGTTTTATATGGTTGTATACAGGATCTCGAAAAAAAAGATATTAATTCTAGTTTAACCCAAGTCATAAAGACGAGAATTAACCTTAACTCATTCCAACTGTACATTATTTACTTAAATATAAGAAAAATATTGTCAAATTTTATTTATATTGAAGTTGTCGTTCCTCTTATGAAATGTTCAAGATATTAGGAAGTCAAATAAGAGTAAAAAATTTCATTTGATATAATTGAGTATAAAATACTGTATTTTAAAAAAAAAACAATATTTTATACTCAATTCAATAATTATAACAAATGTAAATGAAAAAAATAATAAATTTCCTTTTTTCGGACAGAAGAGCCATATATTAAAACACATGATGTTTCATTTAAATCCATATTTATTTTTAAATAAATAATTTTTAAAATCAAACTAAATACGGTTTTTAATCCATTTTTAGTAACATATATTTTTCAAATGGTTTCAAATTATATAAATACTTTTAACGTAGAATTTCATACATATATATGTAAATGTGTTCTTTTTTCATACGCGAAATAAAGTAATGAACTTAAAAAATTATTAATATTCAAATCTTGTAACGTATATTTGGCAAAAAACTGAATTAAAATATTATAAAATAACAACTTCATTATGATTGGAGTGGCAACGGTATCATAAGGGTCATTGCTGTGAACTCGCGGACGATGTTATTTCTGTCGAGTCGTGTGTTCGATCCCTGTTACTACTGAAGACTCGAAGAATACCGGAGTAGATGCACGAAAAACCTCTCAAGGTCCCAAACCCTCTACTTGGCTTCGTGGGGAAATTAGGAAAGAAAAGTGGCAGCTCAGATATCGTCTTCGTCACTTAACCAGGCTCAAATTTACTAGGTGCGTCACCATTAACCCTCGTGTTGCTTCTTAGGGAGATGTTCATAAGAAAACAATTAAGAAACCCATCTTTTATTTCCAAACTGCTCACATTTTGCGAAATAAATTCACATAAAAATATTTTTTTTCTATTCTCACAAAATAAATTAGTATATAAATTTATTTTTTTACCTATTTAAATTAATTTATATTATTTTTATATTACTTATTCCTATTACGGTTTTAAGATAATTATGGGAAGAGACAGTATTCTCGCTTTCCCCCTCGCCTTTATTTTTCAAATCTAATTTTCGAATCAGTTCTTGGAAATTTTATTCTCAATATTAAGATTTTCGTAATGAAAATTTGCTTTTTAATGCTTTTAAAACATAATAAAAATATAAATATTATTTAATGAAAAGTAACTATCACAAGGGAGAATTTTTGATATTTTGTAAGCATAAATGTTGTTGATTTGTTAATCAAAATTTTAATATTTCTGCTGCAATCAGCAAAAAAGAAATTTTAAACAAAAATTATGACATTAAAAGCTAATTTAAAATAAAGTTTAAATATTAATAAAAAAACTTAAAAATACTTTTCAATAATACAAACCTAAAATTAACAGTTTTTCTAGAATAGTTCTTTATACTAAAATTTTTAAAAAATATAGTTTGAGTTTATATTTAGTTGTAAATAAGTTTTTATATTACATATTTAGATTAAAAGATAATATCGTCTATACCAGTAAAGGAAATATAATGAAAATACAATCAAGATATCAGTAGATGAAGCTCTAAATATCTTTTTAAGAGAGAAAATACCTTTTTAAAAAATTAAAATATATTATAAAATAAAAACGGTTTTTTGGAGAAGATAATTCTCTCAATTTTTATAGCAAATTTCTTCTAACTTTTGATCGAAAAATATCAAGTTAACAAAAATTGATTTTCATACTATGGATTGTAATAAAAACTACGAAAAATATATTAATTGCATTTTTGATTTAAATCTTATGTCTTATATTATGTTATGTAGATATGATAAAATTTAAATATATTGAATAACCCTGATTTTGACTAAGAAAATAGAAATTTTTAAGATTGACAAAAAATCAATGAGTTTGGTATAAATTCTGGAAGACACATTAGATAAATTCACATTTTTTTCAATATAGTACATTTTTATCAAAATTTTATATTTTAACATTTATTTTTTTTAATATATATTTCAAAGTACAAAAACTTTTGAATACATTTGTAGATTTAAATAAACATTACATACAAATTTAAGAATAAATGAAAGAAAATATATAGCTAATCAGTTTTAGATGCAATATCTTAATAATTTTAGGATAATTTTTAGGTTCTGTTAATATTCATAAAGGGTAAGCTACAACTAGGATTTGTTGCTCAATTTTACGTTTTTACAATGCCTTAAACTTTCTCTAACCATTTTGGTCTTTGCATAATAAATTCTCTTACATATTATTGAAGAATATGAATATTTTTAAAAGAAATAAGGACGGATATTTAACAATTCACTTTAGAAATCTTAGATATTAAAATGTATCCACACAATTAAAATAACAGCTATTGCAATTTCTTAATTATGATAGCTTGGAAACTGATTTTCTGAATATATTTTCCTCTGAATTATGTCTGTTGGTTTCTTAAATAATCTTGAAAGTGCAACTATACCCCAATTAGTAACTATTAAGATTCTTGTAAAGTGTCAGCGAACAACTTATGCAGATGATTGAATTTACACTATTGCATCAATGACATACGCAAATAATTGATAATTGCAACTAATAAAGCGATATAACCGACAAAACTGCTAGACATTGAAGCTCACTAGCAGCTTTCTACCATCCCTGAATAAAGCAAAATTTCTCATTTAAAGGAATAATATTAATAACAATTTTTGCATTTATAATTATTCAATTCTCGAATGTTAATAGCTCTAAAGTTGTTTTTCTTTTATTAAAAAAGCTTAAAATTATACCTCAAAGTAACACCGCTTTTCATAAATCAACCACATTTAGTTTTTATTTCTTTGCTTAACATTATCAATAATTAGAATAATTACTTGTTCAAATTATTTTTTCCATCCACAGAACTTCAAATCCTAGAGTAATTTTTCTTTCTTATCTAAAAATCTTTTCACGAGGAAAAGGTCTTAAGCATTAATCTCTAATTGATTAAACTAACTAATCTGCCCTGAGATCTTACTTCGACCTAGTGAACTATTTCCGGATGAAACTGAAATTGCTGGATGTATTAGATGGATTCCTTCGATCTCGAGTTGCTCATCTCCTTAGTTACCAAATAGTACAAAAAAAAAAAAAAAAAAAAAAAAAAAAAAAAAAAAAAAAAATCTGATTGATCTTCTGTATGTGGAGTTACATTGGCCTTCTTTCCATAGGTAAACATACAATTCTTAAAATCTGTAACTTCCGATTAATTTGCAAGAAAAGAGATTTAAATATTTCTCCAAGAAAACTTACATTTTAAAATTATGTACAATGATTATTAATATTAATGCTTTTGAAATTAATACTATGTAATATAACAGAAATTTAAAAGGTTAGATGTAGATTTTATTTAAAAAATATTATTGAAATGAACTTTCCTTAAATAACATAATTTCATTGGTTAAATATTTTATTTTGTTATTTATTTAAATAAATATTGAAACAATTGAAACTGTAACAATTCAAAGCAAGCTTTCATTCACAAAAAAAGTTATACTAAATGTCAAACTCTTTGTAATCCTCGAAGCCAATGAGTCCATGAATCATCCTATTTTCAGTCATTAAATAATTCTACTTTAAAAGACTTTTTCTAACCAAAATAAAAGTTATTAAAAGTTAGTAATGTGTCGTACGCACACTTTGATTATTGAAATCATATTAAAGATTGTTAAATTCGGAGTAATTAAGTTATAGAAAAATCATTACATTTCATTTAATTAGTTGACATCTTAAAATGTGATATACAGACAATTAAATCGTAATATACAAACAATTAATCGTGTGTTGTTTTAGAAACAAAGATTCGTATTTAAAAAACAAAACAAAAAAATGTTTAAAATAACATACTTCTATACGAATTAACTCCAATTATTAGTAGTTCAATTAGATACGTTTTTTTCTCCTGAATAAATTGTTAATTATATTTATGTTGTAATTTAACATATATAACATTGTTAACTAACCTCTTAAAACAACATAGTTTCATTTACTTGGTTCAATATTTGAAATAAAATACAACTCGAAATGATTAATGATTTTTTATGTATCTCTTATATTTTGATTTATTACAGAATGTGTGTGTAGAATTAAAACTAAGCTCAGGATTGAAGTTTCATTTTTATTTATTCATATAAAAAAGAGTTATATAATTGTAAGATCAATGAGTAAGATTTTATACTTCGTACTGTTTTTGAATTTATTTAAAAAATTATGAAGTAGACATTTTTATTGAATGAATTTAATTACATTGAAAGGAAAATATCTGTAGTTAAATGTTGTGAAAAATTTAAAGGACCTTCTTCACTTAAAGAAAGTATATTATTTTGAATTATGTCTGCTGCTATTTTGCTTAAGTAATTCTATATAAAACATTAATTATTTTGTAATATGAAACAATACATATATTTTTAATACAAGGCATTTATATTTATAGAAGAGACAGTTCCTGTATGCTTTAAATAAAAATAGCTAAATAATGGGCGTCAGAAACATTCTGTGCAAAGGAGGACGTCATTGTTTGCTGACCAATAAGATTTATTAACAAAACAACATGAGGAATGTTTTCAAGTCTCATAATTTTGAACTATGATAAATCATATAAAGGACAACAGAGTTATGTGTGTGTGTGGCACCCCATTCTCCTAACTCCCCGCAACGAATAAAACAATGCTGTTCATAAGTCCACGATCATGACCACAATACTACCACGAATGATTTTTCTTATGCTAAGAAAATGATATTCAAATCCACGGAGCTAAAATAAAACACATAGATTTATTCATAAGATAATATACTATTGACCTGTTTATTGATTTCTGTTGCAATAACAATGTTCAATAATTTAATGGTAATGTTCTTCATTAAGTTATGTATTATTCGTTATAGTATTATCACATTTTTTAATTAATTTGTCAAGTAATCTATCATTTCATAAAAGTCCATTTCTTTTTATCATATTTTATGTCCGATTAAAATAATTTTTGGAATCATTCACTGGTGGGTAACATAATTATTTTTAAGCCTGAACCACATCCAGACAAAATAGTAATTTAAAGTAAACAATTATGTTTATCAAAAATGAATTATATATAAATGTAATTAAAATATCTTAGTTAATAATATTTTGTAAATAATTAAATAAATAATAAAGCGAAAAAGTTTCAAAGAATTAATTCTTCATTCCGGATAGACGAGAAAAATATTTATTTAAGAAATGCATTAAATATATAATATTTATACACACTAAGTTACCAACTTATGTCCTTTATTTAGTGACTTTCTTAAGTGCTTTAATCTCTAAATAAAGCTCATGAAAAGTTATATAGATATTTCGAAGGAAAAACATTTTAAAATCAAATTTAAACTTATACAATAGTATTCATCGAACGTCTTTTTCATTCGTTACGTAACTATTTTTAATATAAAAAATTATTAAAAATGCCCAATATTTTTAATCATTAAAAATTATTTTCCACGTTTAATATTTAGTTCCGCGTTAATAACTCTCCTTCTGGATTACCTAAACAAATATTTGTCGTAAACATGTTTGGAAATAAGACAGCTCATTTGACTAATTCATTTTCTCTACAAACATACAAATACATACAGGCATGGGAATATCAAATGAGTAAATATAGCTCTAAGCAATAATTTAGGTGGAATATCAATCAAGGTTGTATGGCGAACATTTAATACAATAAAATCTGATTATATATATATATATATATATAAAATAAATGAAACATTATATGCAAATAATGTTCTTTTTCAATAAAGAAATATATATATATTTCTTTATTGAAAAAGAACATTATTTGTATATAATTTTTCATTTATTAACCAATCTAACATCTATTTGGAAATCCATCATTGCAGTTCATATTATGTCAAACATAGAACAATGCAAAAAATATATAAATTTAATTTTTACAGGTATTATTAACGACGCACAGAAATTACGTAAAGTTCATTAACGAATTACTTTGTAATTATGGATATCAAATGATAAAAACACCTGGTCAGGAATCTCCCTTTCTTAAGTTCTGTATCTTTCAACGAAAGGACTTTTGAGACCAGTTCCTTTTGACAAGATATAATATTCATTAGTACGCACGATATGCATGGAATTAAAAATTAAATCCATGACTCGACTTGAGCTTTATCGACCATGTAGATCATTACTATGACCACTATTATGAAAAGCAACCAAATATTTAGAAATGCAAATTTAAATGATTGTAGTAATATACTGTTATCTGAAAAATTAATCCTGATTGTAATGAAATGAATTTAATTTTCACTTATAAAAATCAGAAAAACTTTTAAAAAGGAGATTTTATGCATAGTATAAATGTGTACAAATTATACTCTCATAAGAAATCATTTCGAAAGACTGATTTATGAATAACAGTTTCTTCCACCTTTGTTCCGTATATATGATGGTGGGATAAATAAGATAAACAGTAAATATTACCTATACCTCAAAAATTCTTGAATTTTCTTAAATTTTACATTAATGGGATTTGATTGTTACTCTGAATGTTAATAAGAAAGATACCCTAACAGTGTGATGAAACATTTTAAATTAGTAAAAGCCTGTGGAACAAAATAAAGAAATGTATTTTCCAAATGTTGATATTATTATTTTAAAAAAAACGTTCAAAAATGAAGGTTTTGGAATCATTACGATGCGTTGCTAAGATTGTATAACTTTTGAAAGTAATCAAACAAACCCAAGCCCTGAAAATATAGAAAATATGGATTATTGAAAAATGGGAAAAAAATTTGTGACAAATGTTATCTTCGAACCTCGACAATTTTCTTTTTACAATATTACAAGTAAGATCTCATTCATCATATGCTATAAAGATTATATTGGCTTACAAAATCACATAGTTTTATTTTAAATTTAAAATCAGCTTCATTCCCAATACTTTTTAAAGATCGATGACTAATTTTACTTCTACATTTGAGACCACGCATGATGTTTACTTACGGAAAGCTACCTCATTTGAAAATGAGTTCACAGTAAATTTATTGTCTCTTCGCTAATATTCGGAAATATTTTTGAAAGTTATGTATGTGAGATGTGAATTTTTAAGAACACATTTCCTTCGTTCAACTAGGCCTTTATATGTAGAATCATCAAAGGTTATCAGACTCTAGTGGCTTTCAAATATTTGTATACTTTTCCGAGATAAATATTTCATCGTTTAGGAAATTTAAGCAGATAAATACCGTGAGTATTTATCTTCGAAAAGTTCTTAGAAAGTTTTATCCCAAAATATATACTTTTTAAATCTTTATATATTGTTTTGAATATTATTCCTTTTAAGAGAAATGAGTATTTTAATAATTTTAAATCAATATTTTAGTTATTGTATTAGTACATTCCACAACACACATTTGTTGTAAGTGGAATAAGTAATTTAGAATAAATTAATACAATAATTAAATTAGCGATTTAGAAATTATTTATCTTAAATTATTTCATTTATTGAAACAGTAAATGTATAAAATGTCAAAATACTTACTTTCAGGATTCATATGTTTTCTCAAAAATATTTAATCTTACTAGTAAATATATTGTTTCAAAATAACAGATTAAATCTATTCAAGGAATTTAAAATTGCATTGTAGGAACATTAATATGGAAATGAATTCAACGTTAACTAATCAAAGTTTAAAGAACCTTGTAATAAAATATGATGAAAAATTACTAAGTGATTAATTCATTGTCTTTATTCATGTAACAACTTCGTTTTCTTGTTATTTCGCACACTCGAATAAAATCAAAAAAAATTCTGTTTTAAAAATATTTTTTTTGCGTTAGAATTCATAAAACTATGACTTGATTAATGTTAAACATTTAATAAGAATACCATGAGTAAGTTTATGACTTTTTAAGTTACATTTAAATTATCTACCTCTAATTAATTTATGTTATCAAACATAATCAAATTAGCCTAAAATTCAACATGCTGCTATTAAGTTCTCTTTTAATAATATTTCGTGTAATTTTTTAGCTTTGATAATAAATGTTTCAAAATAATCTGCAAAAAAATCTGTACGGACCCTTTTCGTAGGATTGGAATGTGTAATTACAAAATGCTATAATGTTTGTATAATATATACAAATTATTGATCCTTTATTGAAAAATACATTTATGATTCTAAAAGAAATAAATCCTATATTGCTTTTTTATTTAATTATGTCTACATATCTGTGAACTTTGCATTTATAGTTTATTTGTTCTTTTCGTTTTCCATTAATTAAACTAATCTTGTAGTATTTTAACAAATATTGTATATTTTTTTTAAAAACCATTCTTAAAAATTAAAATCAGTATTTTATTTTATGCACACAAAATGAAGAATAACGCCACAACGTTATTTGCAATAAAATATCATAAAAGTTAATATATTAATATATATATAATTTGTCTACATTGTTCGAAGATACAAATTTTATACTGAGGTTTTACTACACTAACATGTGTTTTTCTAATGTTTCCTTTATTCCCCTTAATTTTCTTATCCTTTGCTGTATTTTTTTACTATAATTTGCTCTAAAAGAGATGATTTAAATCAATCTGCACAGTAATATCTTGTGTGTGTAGGTAGATTCTTATTTAAAGAAAGTAGCTAAGAAATAAAATGTAAATTTATGAGTGACATAAAACAGAATGAAAATAATGTAATCAAACTATTTATGAAGCATTATATATATTTAACATTTGTAAATGCATCTTTTAGAAAGTGGTCCTTAATACATCCTTTGGAAAAGGTGTCTCTCTTTATCCTTTGAAAACAGTGATGCTGTATATATCTATTCGGAAACAAATTGTATATATGTGAAAAATGGTCATAAAAATACTAATGTGCAATACTAAAAATGTCAATGCTGCCTATTATAGCAATATTGAGTTTCTTACATTTACTTAAAATTTAGAAATCCTGCTATTATTGTGCTTAAACTGAATATATGAGATTTCTGAAATTATTATTGTTTTATTTATAATTTTGTTGTTGTAAAATATATTATTTAATTAGAAAATCTAGAGTCTGTAAGTAATATTATTTAATTAGAAAATCTGAAATTCTAAACATCAATATTTGAGGATAAATAGATTAGGAAAAAAATTAATTTTTATATGTTAACATTTAAAAAGGAAAAAGGTGCTATTTTGTAAAAATAATATTTCATTTTTATAACATTTGTTCCTTAATTTTTTTAATCGATGTAAGTTTAACTACAGTACATTTACAAAATAAATATGGGAACAAAGGTATTTCTGTCGTTTATTTTGTTAATGCAACGATTTTTGTTTGAGTTCACTGAGAGTTTCTGATAATGCTTTGTCATAATTCTTCAATCAATCTTCATTTATTTGTCACTGGATATAACAAACACTTTGACTTTGTATTATCTTCTTCTCTGCAACCGTAGAAATTAAACACTAAAACACTTATGATTAGTTTTTGAAGGCCTTTTAGACTTAATAAAATGATTTAATGTTGTTTGTGATAAAATGTATTTCATGAATTAAATGCGTTTATTCTCATTTGTAACATGCCACGTGTTTCTGGTTTATATGTTCATTGAAAATATTCGTAACTGGCTCGATATGTTTGAGGCACGTTATAAACGTAATTACCTAAAACATACTGCATATTTTTGCAAAATGTTTACTAATAGATAAGTAAAAAATAGTTAATTCAAAAAAATTTAATATTTTACATTTTATTCATATTCATCTTTTCTTTTTCGTATTTTTTTTTCTTTTTTGCGTTTAGACAAATTAATAAACTTAAAACATTTCATACATTTATTTTTATTAATAAGCTTTAACACGGAGAAAGTCTCACAGAGAGTATTTTCATATACATTTGAAGGATTCGTACAGAATCAAACGCATGTTGCTGAAGCGTTTCATTCAACGAAATGCGGTTATGAAAATGCTTTTCTATTTATAACTTCACTAAATATCCATGCGATATTCATGAATTGACTAAAGAAGGGCATTACTTCCCATACATATTCCAAGTTAATTGAGGATTTGAAAAAAAAAATGTCAGTTATAATAATTATAAAGATAAAAAAAAATTATAGTTTTATTTTAAATAACAAATGATATTAACTCATGAGCATTCTATACAAAAGATTTAAGACTTTTACTAAGGTCTGTACCACTAATTAATATGCTCCCACCATTCGTCCTCCGTAATCTCTTATCGGAAAGTTTAATTACAAAAATTCTTCAAATTGCAAGGCCTAGTAAGAGAAACACATTGAAAAAACAAGCATTTAAAAATAAGATTTAAGTCAAATACTTCGATCTGCATTACAAAAATGTAGTTTTGTTGTAAAACAAACACCTGCAAACTACGATGTAAAACAAATGTTTCTCTATACCGGTAGAGAAACATTTAAGAAAGCATATAATGATTTAAAAGACATTTTGAGCTCCAAAGAATATAAAGCATAAAAAGGGAATTCTAGGAAAAGTTTAACACTACTTAAGAGAATTTATATGTTACCTAAGTACCAAAATTTGGGAAGTATTTCTTAGATACAAAAATTCATTGTTTAAAAGGTGTTCTCTTTAATAAAGTTTTATTTCACTTGTAATTTTTCTTCATTCTTCAGAATGAAAAGAATGTTAGATGAATAGTCTTTAGGAAGTATGAAAATGTTTTATTTGCTTGCTTTTTACTTTCCACGAATAAGCATGAATTTTCTTAAAGCAAAATTATAACTTTTTCTTTTTGTACTTCGATTCTATTTAATACCTTATTTCTAAAAGCGAGATGAATTATATAATGATTAATTATAAATGAATTATATAATTGATTATATAACACAGCAAACTTAATTTGAAAATTTCTTTCGGTTACATTTAACTTCCTATCGTAATCTATTGTTTCAACACTGAGCTCGCTATTAGAAATACGACTTTCTTTGAATTCAAGGAGACAATGCTTGCCATTCCTTGACAGTTATGGTAACTATCTTTGGATTTGGCAAGAATTAGACTCTGTTACTAAAGTAAAAGGTGATTTGTTGGAACAATAATAATCTCTACATTTTTTTTATAACTGTCATCTTATAAAGTTAAATTATTTGAAACAAGGAGCATTGAGGATTAAGCCGGATAATGTGTTGTAAAAAGAATTTGAACATATACCATGGTATTTTCTGCTAGATAGGTATTTCTAATCCCCCGAGTTGAGGTACGTGAATCTTAGCATGATTAAAATATTGACAGTATCTGAATCTTAGTTAAATTAGTTAATAGTTTTCCGAAATTATGATTTCTTATTATGATCATTTGTTAATCACATTGATTGCTACAACTCTCTCATAATTGTACAAACCAGAATGGGATCACCTAATCTTAAGTGCGAAATATGATAATGTTAAATATTAAATATATTGAATAAACAGAAAGAAGGTATCTTTTCACTTTCTATATACTCTCAAGTCAAAAAGCAAGATGTTAATTAAAATATTGGTTGGTTGATAATAAACCTAAGTATATCCATATTTTTCTTCTTTCTATTACTTTAACAGTATTTCAATCACATTTGTTGCTCGTCGAGGAGAAACACTAGAGTAAATAATAAAAATGATGTTATAACAAAGCTTTATAAGTAAAATTGAACTGAAAAAAAATACTTAGCTCCTTTTTATAGAGTAGACGTGTTAAGCCGCTTTCCTAAAATCCTTCGACTTTATTGTAATTTTAATCTCTAGAGTAATTTTTTTTTGTTACTGAATGAAATTTCAATGCAATTAAAAACCGATTTAAGGAAACAATGTTTCATTTCACTTTTGTGTTATTCTCTGAAAGATAATCCGAACAACAAAAAGCCTATAATTTTATATTATTGATACTAGAGGAAGAAGCCAAGATTGCTCTCCAGCACGGATTAAATAGTGTCATACGCACAATTTTCAGTTAATTATTTTGTATCGTAGACATTTCCATTAGATCAAAACAATGACTTAACAATTATCCTTCATTTGCCTACATAGTTGAAATGTCACTTATTATTTAGGTTTTACATGTTTTTATCCAATTTATATGATGCGTTTTAATTTGGGATTACATTTAAATATCCACAAAATAATATCAGAGATTCAAGCACCATCACTGACAAATGATAATTTTATAAAGGAACATTTTATAAAAAAAAATTCACTGTTTTCAAATTAATTAAGGTATGAAAATAATAATGATATATCTCCTTTACATACCTTGATTAATTACTTCTATATAATATTAAAAGACATTGTGCATGATATTTACGATATTTCCAGTCATTCAATAGCTATTTCTTATGAAATTTAAGAGATAAAATATGATTCTTAAATTTGGAATGAAATGATAAAGTATGATCTAATATTTATTTTGGTCAGATTAATAAATACAAGCTCATACGTTTGACCATTACAACTCAGCAAATTCTCTCTAAAATAGTTAAATTGCATATTAATTTTTCATATACTACATATTATAAAAAATATCAGTCATAAATATTTTTACCAATACATCCAACATTGCAAGTGCTTTACGTTCTCAAACACAAATATTTTTTTATTGAAACCCTGTTAATATTTTCATATAAAATAATTATTAACGAATCAATTACTACCTAATGTATGAAAATAAGATGGGAAGCTGAGTGCTCTTTGATAAATTTGGCTAAATGAGCAAAAATTATCATACGCATTGGCAAATTTTCATCGGATGCCAATTTTAAGATATTTTACAAATATCCTTCAAGTAGCACGGTTAATTTGCTCAATGTTATTCAAGGGATATCTGCAGATGTATTTAACCACCTTTGGCGTCGTTAATATGTATTACAGACAAGTCAGTTCTCCTTGTAAACCAATGATATGTAACAGAACATATGTACTATGTGATTGATTTAATTTTTAACATAAATATTTGTAACTTTGTGTTATTCCTTGTTATTTGGGTATCGTCGAATTTTTCTTACCCATGTTGTTCGTGACATCGTGCAATTCGAATTCCGTGTTAGTCAAGGGCTGTTGCAGTTTTGAAAGTTGCTATTCGCGACTTCGTATAATTAAAGTATTATGCCATTCAAGGGATAACTGTATAATATATTGTTCAAATTCATAGACATTAAAAAATATAATTCGGAACACGTATGTTTGGTAGGAGTAATTGATAGCCGTGGTAAATTAATACTCACAATAATTTGGCCACCTGTCTGTTGTCATATAAGAAAATATTTATTTCTATTCTATTGTCTTAAATATCCACAAGATCATTTCAGGTATCCAAGCACCATCACTGGCAAAAAATAAACATCATCAAAAATTAAATGGTTTTTAAAGATAAACCTAATAAAGAAAAGGGCAATGCTTTCAAATAAATTAGAAATGTATACTTAAATAATTAGCGATGCTCTCACAAAAAACATAATGAAAGAAATATTATTCGTATTAAAGAAAAAAAAATATTTATCGGGAATTCAAGATTTCCAATGTACTATAAAATTTATAATTAATTCGACTTTGAATAATAATCTTATTTCCACGGAAATTTTTATTTATCTCCTCAGTTTTTCTTTACTTTGAAAGAAGTTTACTTTGTTAAACTTGGTTTCAAATAATTCATTAAAAATAATGAAAAACATCCATATCATTACTAATAAAATATTAAAAGAAGTAAATTCCTCTTTTAGTTTTCTATCTACATGAATAAGCTATGATATATGTTCGGCCTTCTATATCTTTTCTAATCTTGCCTCATTTAGTTTATTGGAAGAACTGATGTAACATCTCATTATGCAGAAACATTTCATTATACAACCCGATACATTCAGAATATATCTATAACATCTGGAAAAGAGGCAATTAACTTATAATGGATCTTTTCGCAGGTGCAATTGATAGTTAAGACAAGTACAAGTTCTATTGATCTATAGTATATTATCTAAAAATAACTTTTCTATTATTCGTTAGCTACTGCCATGAATTGTTTGGTAAGAAAACTTCCAATCTTTTATTTTATTTAAAGTTCCTTTTGAAAATGTCATATTCCAAAATTTTTATTTTTTTCATTTCTATAAATCTTTATTAACTTCGCATTCATGTCATGCTTGAAATTTGAACAAATATTGATAATGTTATTTAAAATGTTGAGGTGAATAATCAATGTCCTCTCTTAATTTCCAAATTACCCCACAAATATATGTTTGATTACATATATTACTTATGAGATTCTTTTGGTTGTTGTGTTTTTATGATGAATAAAACTATTTTCAAAGATTATCTATTTTATAAAAATTCAGACCAAAATTATTCTGAAAAATAAATTAAAACGCTAATATTAAATATAGCTAAATGTGATAACATTAAAAATATTGGAATTCAAATAGCATCACGTCCATTACTGTAATGGAATCAAAATCAGCAAGTAAGATTTAAATTCAAGTTGAGAGTTTGAATGAGGATACTAATATATTTATTTTGCTTTTCATTTAAAATTTACTTCATAACATGTTATATAAAAAGAATTTTTTTGAAGTCAATTCCTACTTACGTCAAGAAAGAAAAATTCTATTTCAGTTACTTTTCATTAAATAATTACAATTAATATAAATATGTATATACATATGACAGAATCACATTATTAAGGGACAAAAGAAATTTTTTTCCAGCGATTCACATGTTTCGTTGTTGTCGGTATTTATCCCTAAATTTATAACCTGATAAATATCTTTTATAAGAGAATTTTTTTTCTTCCATATAAAACTAAATTAACTATTTGAAAATCAAATAAAAAAAATTTACTCTTCGACGAGATTCGATTCGAAGGCATGAAGTTTCTTCGCCGACGCACTACCAACTTTGCCATTGCAAGACAAATGACATAATAGAAGCATTGACTTGTTCCTTAATTCATCTGGTAAGTTAAATGAGGACTATTTGGGTTTTTTGTCAAATGGTTACCTGGTCCCCTATGACCTTAACGTTCAAAATAAAAAAAAAAAAAAAATCATTTTGTTCGGCAATTTTGAAATCGTCTATGGTTGGAGTTTAAATTACATTTTCACCAATTAAATTTAATTAAAAAATGTATTTGAGCTTGAGTGAATAGATAAAAAAGTATATTCTTAACGACTGAAAATTTGAACAAGATATATATATATAGAGAGAGAGACTGTGAGCTAATATTGGGAATTTAAAATAAATAATTGTTTTAAAAATAACCTAAAAAGATTAAAAAAAAAAAACTCTCTCTGAAATGATTGTGTGCTACATGGTGATCTCTAGTCTTTAGTTAATCAGATAAATATTTCCAATGCTTTAGTGCTCACCATAAAAATATTTTCTAAACGTACTTGGACCGTGTATCTCTGTAATTCATGTACAACATTAATTTTCATGCCAGAGCATTTAAGTTATGAAATTAAGCAGAAAAATAAGTTAATATCAAAAGACATTATTTATTTTGCTTTTATTACTTAGTAGCAGAAATCTAATGTGCTTTGCCTTTGTCTCTTTAACTTTTTCTTTTTTTAAATTGTCATTATCTCACTGAAATAATTCTTATTCTACAAATCATTTATACTCAGGCCAATTTTGAATTATTTATTTGAAAATATTAGAGAAAATTAT
>BMAW01034825.1:0-39508 GCA_019974015.1 Nephila pilipes | reverse complement strand
AATAAATAAAGTGCAATGGATGAATTAATTTTTTCAAAAGTTTATCTTTTTGCTGATAATTCGCCTTCTCTAGACCCAGTTCCATTGGATACTGGAAAAAATGGATCATTACCCAAAGTGATGATATATAAGTTTGATTTAGTTTTCTTCTACCACTTCATCAAATCTTTCTCAGCTTAGCTAGACTTAGTATTTGCGCCAATAAATCTTGGCACAGCATATCCTTATTTGGCTCTTGCGCCATAAAACACAACATTCACTCACTTATTACGCTAATAAACCCTATTATCACACACAGGTGAAACAGGCGCTGCTGCTGCACCGGTTGAAGAAAGGACAATACACTCGACAAATGTGTCCAGTGTTAACAGAATTTCCACTTTCCTTCGTCTTGTATTAAAAGGGCCACCACGGAAGCCTAGTGGTCATGGTTACGATCTCGCAACCGGCGTTGTTACCGTAGGGTCATTAGAGTACTGGTGTATTAAAGACCCTCCGGTCACCAATAGCCCCTCGTGTTGCTTCTAGTGTGACATTAATAAAATCAAACGATTAAAGATCCTCCGTGTTTAGGGGCTAATGCACGTTAAATCTGTCGAAACTCTAAATCGTCCTTTTACGGGAGCGGGGGAAGTTTTGAGAGAAGATACCAGCTCAATTGTTGTCTTCGTCACTTGATCGAAGCACGAGGTCCATCGCTAGTAACCTATGTGTTATTTTTAAGGGCGATCTAAATCTGCAATCAGTCTCTTTTAGGAAATACAAATCAATCGATCAATCATTTTGAAACTGATCTCAACGCCTATATAAGCTACATTTCCTACATTTTCGTTCAGGTTTATACACTGGTTTTATTATCTGTTGCATGAATTTACTGGTTTTATTTCCACGACAATGTCTACCGAGCATTTTGAATTAAATTGCTTTTCAGCCACTTCTGTTTCAAATATTGAGCCTCCAAAGGTGCGTTCATAAATTATTATATTTTTATACTCGTGTTTGATACGCGGATTTATAAATGACTCTTGCATCTTGAAAGAGACAATGATTCATATTAAATGAATAACAACGAGAGATATTATGAAATTTCTTGATTTTGTGTGTTTATTGTAGTTGAGTGATATCTGGATCTTCAGAAGAATTTATTAAGAGAAAACAGAGATTATAACATTAAACTAAAAAGAGATTTTTTTTTTTTGCTGAAATTTTTTCGATTAAAATCGATATACTGGAGGGAATATTACGAACTCGTTTAATTTCTCGGAGAAAAGTTTGCAACTTCGATTCTTAACGATAACACTATATTGTAAAGGATTAAAGAGGAAGGTTACAAGCATATATTTTCAAGGTTCTTGGTTTCAGGTTCAACAATATTTTGGAAGGTTGGTTGTATTTTGACGTGTTATAATGAACGTGTTTGAATATCTTTAAATTCTATAATGAAATCGTAACTAGTAGCCGAAGTAGGGGGGGGGGTCATGGGTTCATTCGCTTCCGGAGTTGTTTCCGTCTGGTTGTCAGCTCAAATCCTTAAATCATTAACCCTACTAGACCCATCACGTAGCAGGGCTGATGAACCTTAAATCTATCGAGGTTTCAAATCTTTTCGAGGTTGTGATGTGGAAATTTGGGGAGGGAAGTTCAATCTCTGGTGCAGCCTTCGTCATTTGACCGATGTACGAAATTATATCCATTACCAATATTCCTCGAGTGGCTTCTAAGTGCAACGTTAATAAATGATTAATTTTGAAGTATAACTAATTTGTTATCCTAATCGGTTTATTCTAATTAACAGGTTATTATTCGCAAGGAATAACCGATTGTAAAAGAATGTGACGAAAGACTACAAAGCATAATTGAGGTCCTGGTATTTGAAAAATCTGTTTCTAATTTTTTGGTTAGCGCTATTCGAGCTTGGCCAAGAATTAGGGTCCTGATTCCTCTAAATATAAATTATGCAAAATAATAAAGTGAATGAAATTGAGCTGCAAATTCTGTTCATCAGAGGAGGTTAGGTGTCATTATAGTGTCATAAAAGGGGGCTTAAAAACTCCAGTTTCTTCAACAATATCCCCATGTAGTTTTATAAACGATATTAAATAAACTTTTATACCAAATAAAAGTTTAATAATTCTTTTTCCTTTACCTAGTAACTTTTATGTATTCTTATTTTTGGGTTTTAGGAGTCTCCGTTGACTACAGTACAAAACCAACTAGCTACAGATTCAAAATGTTCATCATATTCGTCTTTGGAATACGAGTCTTATAGTTCAGGTATTCAGCTCCTTCCAAATGTTTTCTCTATTTGAGTAAGACAAATCAACGTAACGCATGATTTGAGATCAGAGTATATAAGATGGGATTTTCCATTCTCCTATATATCAAGAAATTTCTTTACTATCGATATTTTAACCATTCAATTTTGATGTAGATATAGTCGTGGGGGCTAAAAATCAACATATCTTTAAGTTGCACCCAATTCTGAAGACATGAAAGCAATTTTATGTTTAAAAAGCGGCAAAAATAGAAACGGCGGAGTGTATCATGCAGCAAAAAGTAAAGCGAAAAAGTACGGCCAACGACCATTGTTGTTGTGACAAGTGTTGTTTTCCCAGTCTGTGATTTGAAATTCTATATCGCGCACACACGTGTGGTGAACGACTAGCCCCATAGTAGTTTATGCATGTCGTAAGAGGCGATTGAAATGAGAACAGAGTATAGCTGAGCACACCCCCAACCCCCTGGGGTTATATCGGAATACTTCGGATATTTGCTTCCTTTAGGTAGGTACGGTCATCATGACCGTTAGGTGCCCTAGAGATGCTTATCTTTCCCATGGGGGTTTATTGTCATGGGTAAATACTGTTGATGCGGCCCGGAATACCCTGGAGATCCTTCTCTATTTTCGATCCAACTTGTCAACTAATTTCTTTCTTTTTTTTTTCTTCAATCTGAATCGCAGATTCTGCACTGAATAGCCACGTCTGACTCTTACGCTATAAGACTTCACTATCACTCGCTCACCCTCCATTTTGCGCATGCGCGTAAAGTTTCTTACTTGGCACTTGTTCATTTTGTTTCGGGCCGCGGTAGCCTAGTGGTCATGGCTTCGGATTCGTGGCCGGCGGTTTTCGTTCAATCGCGGGTTCGATCCTTGGCTGCCAAAGACCCACCGTGTAGCCGGGGCTGATGCACATTAAATTTGTCGGGCCCCAAAGTCCTCCCGTTGGCGTGGTGTGGATGTTAGGAGGGGGGGTGCTAGCTCGGGTATCATCCTCGTCCCTTGACCGAGGTTCAAAATTACGAGGTCTGTCGCCAATAGTCCTCGTGTAGCTTCTAGTGCGACGTTAATATAAACTAAGAAACTAATCATTTTGTTTCAATCTAAATGATTGAACAATGCAACATTTTTAAACACTCCAAATAGTTTCATTTAGTGTTGCTTGTTTATATATTTGTATGTAATGTACCGTATCACTTCAACATGCAAAGATTAATAAGCTATTCCCTTGTGGGGTAAAACTTCTTAGAAACTGTGATTCATTCAATTTCCCCGAAACAACTCTATATATTAGATAAGTAACCTTTTTGCTTACTCGGTGCAAAAATTCATAGAATTGTGACAGTTTGAATTGATGTGCATAAAATCTTGGTAAAAGTTAAATTTCCGAGTCTGTCTGCTTTTATACACGAGTAAAATGGGTCAAGCCCCAAAATTCTGTGTACGTTGCAATTAATAGGGGTTCGGGAATCGTATCTAACCACACGATTGTCAGAATTAATATTTCTTTAAAGTTATAGTGCCACTTGCAGAAAACAAGCACATGGAAGTTGCTGGGTAGGATGTGGTTGGGAGTTAAAAATAGGAAAGTGTGCCTAAAAAGAGAATTAAAAAAGGGCGAAAACACGGGTTCATTGCGCAAACATACATAAAAATCCCTTTAATTCTAATGTTTCGTTAGAAAGTTGGTCCCTTTTCCTAAAACATTTTTTTGTGAACGGGATAGAAGAGAGGTCTCGAACTCTGTCGGCGTAGGTTTTCATCGTTTCATGGGTTCGAGTTCAGATTCAACAAAAGACCCTGCCACCGAGGGAAGCTTTTGCAAGTTTAATCTCCCAAGGCATTCTCCCGTTGATAGGGTGTAGAAGTTAGAGTGGAGTGTTGGCTCGGGCGCCATCCGACTGGGGCTAAAAATTACAAGATCCGTCGCCAATAGCTCTCGTGCTGTTTCAAAGTGTGATGTTACCCCTTCCGCATTCTTTAGGTAAGTATGGACTTCATGACTACTACTCATCTTTTTCTTTTCTATGGGGTTTTCTCTCTTTGGTAAACACGGATGGTTCGTTCCCCGGAATATCCTATCGATCCTCTTCTATTTTAGACCTACGCTATATGTTTCCTTTCATATAAATGTTTCGAATGCACGTGAAAGCGAATTTAAAGCTAAGATTATCATTTCTGGTGCCTTATTTCGGTTCTAATAATTTATAATAAATTGCGTTTATAGACTATCCAGAGTCATCTCCACCTAGTGAAGAAAAGAACAAGTCATCAGATGCTACCAAAACAACGATGGACTCCAATTTCGATTCCAGTGGACAAAATGTTGTTGTTGATCCCCGTAGACGGTTTACATTCCTCGACGAGCCACAAATTCTCGGATCCCACAGAGAGACTCCATTCTATTCTCCAGACCTGGAATCGGTCAATATTACCGAACAAATCGCATATCGTTTTCAAGAAGTTTATGAAACGTACAAGAGGCATGCGGATATAATCAGGAATTCAAAATGTAAATATAACCGATTATTTAATTGATATGAAAATTACGAGTTACTTAGTATTACGTGTATCTGTCTTGAGAGCATTGGACATACGCATTACTTGACGAGAATATTACCGAGTGACTTTCCTGTCGTGTCCTATTCATCGTTCCTCGCATTCTTTTTTATGTCCGGTATTTCAATAACGCCTCGGATTTCAGTTTTTAAGCATGTTTGACTTATTGGTTGAGGATCCAATTTATTTGCGTGTTGTGTGTATTTCTATGTTACAGTTACGCCTCCTTGTTAAGCGCAGAGCGTAACCAAGTCCGACTCTTGCATCATTACACTTCAACTTCACCAACATTCACCTTGCGTTTATATTAGATACATTTATTAATGGGGTTTTCTTTAACTCTCATTATAACTGTGTTTGGGTCAAAACTTTAAGAGCTTTTTCTCGTATTTTAAAGCGCTCTATTGAGCTGAAATTTTCTGTATACGATTGTTTTGGATAACAATAGGATAATTCAATTGTAATTAATTGATTAAAATGAATTATTTAAAGAACTTAATTTTACACTAAATTTCTCGCCGAATGGTGGCCAAGGGGTCATTTGCTTAAACTCTTTTGTTGTAGATGATAAACTTAATTAAAGCCAAATAATAAAATAAATTATTAAAACTGATTATTGAATCAATTCAGCTTGACTCAACATTCCCTGTTGCTCTTAAAATTTAAGATATAAGAAATTCTGTTACGCAAAGTGTGAAATTCAAAAGAAAACCCATATTCAAAAAACTCGTTTTTTACCGGTAGTTATCTGTACTATTAACATAACACAAAATTACTGAATTGTTGGCGCAGCGCAGCCAAATAGGGCTCTTGTTTCGACAAAATTAACCATCCAACTATATAACGACGAGTATCATGATATAGTTGGTTGGTTAATATTACTTTCGCAAGAACTATCGTACAGTCGGCCAAAGTCACTTGACCTTAGTGTAAATTACTAAGCCAGTCTTGGCGGGGCTCGAAAATTTATAGAGGTATCGGCTCAAGTGTTATCCTCGTCACTTGAATGAGCTGCAAATTAAGAGATTCATCACCAGTTGCCCTCATATTGCTTATAAATGCGACGTTAACAATCTGTCAATTGGTAATGTTAAAAATTTTCAAATTGATCTGGGTAATGATGCATTTTTCTCCAAAAGGAATGAATGGAAAAATAAGTTCGTTAGTCTTTGACAGTGATTACAAAGAATTTCTTGAACAGATGTTACTACTTTTTAACTGATAGTGCTTAAAATTTCTTATCTTTAAGGGGATATTAGAGTATTCGGGTTTTGCAATCAAACGAAATTTATCGTATTTTGCTTTTACGAGGGTGATCTGAAAGGTCTCCTCCCTAACAAAAGTACAAGACATTTTTCCATTAAATTTATTTTTCTACATAGCCTCCTTGCAAGTCTACACACTTCTCCCAGCGATGATATAGTCTCTTTAACCGTCCAAATAATACTTCGCCTCTTTCTTTGAAAAACAATTGTTTAGGAACGCAAAGACACTCCGAGAGCAATTTTTAGATTAGGAAATAAAAGAAGTCACTTGGGGCTAGATCTGGTGAGTAAAGAGGGTGGTCAAGCAATTCAAACCGTAATTTGTGGATTTTACCCATAGCAGTCGCTGAGGTGTGAGATGGTGCATTGTCTTGGTGAAACAGAATTATTTTTCCTGCAAATGTGGCCTTTTTTCCACAATTTCTGCCTTCGACAAGAAATGATATATAGTATGCTCCTGTAATAATTTTTCCTGTTTGAAGATAATCGACGCTGCGGTAGCCGAGTGATTATGGTAGCGGATTCACGGCTGGCGGCTTTCGTTGAGTCGCGAGTTCGGTCCTTGACCTCGTGTTTCTTCTAGTGCGACGTTAATAAAATGAAGATAATCGATAAAGATAACTCCATGACAATCCCCAAAAAATGTCTACATCCCTTCCCCAGCCAAAAAACCTGTTTTTCCTTTTTCTTTTTTTCCTTCCCCCTTCGCAATCCACTGTTTTTGTGTCAGACGTATAATGGTGTATTTAAATTTCGTCTTCAGTAATTAATTAGTGACAAAACTTTTACTTATTACGCCTTAACTGCACCAACAGAGCGTTGGAAATGTTCATTCGAACATGTTTTTGGTCTAACGGGAGCAAACACGGAACCCAACGTACGGACAGCTTCCATTTGCCTTAATCTTAATTCAATATGTGACAAACACTTTCTTTGGACATTCATACCCTCTATCTCTCACTTTATATCTAGTCTTCTGGCACTATTGGGTGAACTTAAGCGATGTTACCGTCAGTTGTTGCAGTTTTTGGACTTCCCTAACATTCATCGTATCCCAAGATAATACAGCCTCTTTTAAATTCAGCGGCCCAAAACTCCACGGTGGTAAATGATGGTAAAGTCCCCGTACACAGCACTCCTCTTTCATTTAAGTAAGCGCCTTTCAAAAACAAATATTTAATGACAACTCTATACTCTATTTTTTTCCATTTTTACAAAAACACTCACTCAAATGGTTGTCAAATAACAAGGTGGAGAAATTTTGAGTGCCCTTCGAAAGATGCGCAAACACATTTCATAGTTTTTATAGACGAGTGCTGCCATCTTCCCGTATAGATCAAAAACTCTTCTGACCACCGTCGTATGCCAGTACATCATTGCATCAATTGAACTTCTTTGACGAAAGTGCTCTATTTTCTAGTCGTGATTGAACATTAATAAGCTAAACTTGCTAATTTTCTTACCACCTTTATGTTTATAAATAGGTACCTCCGAAAAAGCTCAATTTTAATGTTTTGATGTAGTTATACTAATAGAAAATAACTTCATTTCTTTTAGAATTTAAAATTTCAGACCATTGCATTTAGTTCAATCAAATTAGTCTGTTTGATTTTGCTGCATGCTCCTAGGTAAGACTGAAGTAATTAAGGACTGGTCCTATTATCAAAGTATAAACATCGTTTCTTGGATCCCTTTACAGGTGATTGCAAAATCTGAAAACATTGTTTTCTCCTTTCAATTTTAAATGTCTTCAATTATTTACAGCAAATGGACAGAATAAAATAAGTTCAACCTTTTCATTTCTTTCGACGTTAACTTAGACCCGTGTGGTGACCGGGAATGACAGAATAGACCCACTGTAGTTCATGCGGGTCGTAAGAGGTGACTAAAATGCGTACCCAGCGTCTGGGGGTATGGCAGGGCACCCTGCCTCTGGGGATTATATCAGGGGACCTCAGGGACTTGCCTTCTTCAGGTAAGTACGGGCATTATGACCCCGATGCACCCTAGTGATCTTTTACTTCCCGCGGGGTTTATTGTCTTTGGTAAACATGAGTGACGCGCCCTCGGGTTACTCTAGCGAACTTTCTCTATTTTCGACCCTCCTTGTCAACCAATTTTCTTTTCTTCAAATTCTTTACGCCAAGACCATAGTTAAATCTTGTTTGGCGTAGCATAGCCATGTCTAGCTCTTGCACAAATAAACTTTACTTTCTCATTTGACCCTTGTCGACCAATCTTTTTTCATTGTTTTAACGTCTAGATCAGATTTATCTTAATTGGTGCAGTATGACTACATCTGATTTTTGCCCCAGTAAACTTCGCTATCACTCGACGTTAACATATCTATTAACTTAGCTATTTGTTTTGTTATTGACATGGCATTAAGAACAGACTGAATTATAGGACTAATAATTCCAACTATATATTTTTCTTGCCATTAAAAGCACAGCAAAAAATAGGGTTATCATCTGCAGCTAGGTAAAATATACGCATGCAAAATTTGAATATGCTGTTAATTAAATGTAAAGTAGATAAAATTGCGACTTTCTCTCATTCAGTTTAAAAAAAAACGCGGATTAACCATTGAATACAATCTTGTGCACTATTTCCGCTAAAGATCAGTCGTGTATTGAGGATGATGCATGTTAAATTGGTCAGGGCACAAGTTGTTCCACTGGCTTAGTGTGGAACTCCCTTTGTCTCCAAAGACTGAGGTGCAAGTTAAGGTGTTCGTCACTTGACCTCCTGTTGGCGTGGTGTACAAGTTAGGTTACGGATGTGCCAGTTCTGGTGTCGTCCCGTCTCTTGACTGAGGTTCAAAATTACGAGGTCCGTCATGAATAGCCCTCGTGTTGCTTCTAATGAAACGTTAATTAAACCTAACCAAGTCTTTGATTTCGAGAAGTTCTCACACTCATGAAGACGCTCTTTCTGTAGAATTGCTGGATTAGTTAAATGTTAATTTAAACAAGGGGTTTTTCGTATTTATTACGTTTTTTAACTGCATTCTAATTATTTTCTAGATTACAAATTTGGCTTGCATTGTCTACTGCTAGCGATTTCCATTTCAGCTCTGTACTTGGGTAAGTTTTTACTATTTAGTTATTCATTGATTGGATTTGCATCTATTTTATTCTAAACGGAGGAACTTTGTCCTTCTGACGACTAATTTAATCATATGATTATAGCCCAAAATATTATGAGTTGCCATATAAAGCCCAATTTGTTGGAATGAGTGCAATTTTAACATAAGACATTTATTAAAGGATTCCCTGGGGTTTACATCGGGGGACTGGGTCTCTAGGTTGGAGGCGGGGGTTTTCCTTTTCTAGATAGGAAAGTTCCTCATGACATCGAGGAACACCAGAGATTTTTTTCTTTCCAATGGGGTTTACTGTCTTTGGTAAATACGAATGACGTCTCCGGGATACCCTTATGATCCTTTTCTATTTTCGACCCTCCTTGTTATCAACAAAATATCATCTTTCTCGTATATTTTGACACATCTAGATCATAGCTTTTTTGAGCTGCATGGCCACATGTGGCTATTGCGCCATTAAAATATCACTCCTTTCGTCTTTTAAAATGTTTCTAGCTCTTGGATCACATATTTACCTTGTTTGATGCAGCAGGTACTACATCTGGTTCATGCGCCAATATAAAATATCACTCACCCTCTCACTTTTCAAGCGTCAATATCATAGATACATCTTGTTTGGCGTAGCTTAGTCACATGTGACTTTTGAGTCATTAAACGCGACCATGACTCACTCAGTTTAATGGGTAGTGCAAGTGAGGCATTTAAATAAAAATACAAGAATTTTAAAATTTGAACCAAAGGCTTGTAGCAAGTAATCGTAACTCCTGGGAAGACCACCACTCCTGCAACTTCTTAGTAAATACAACCGATAAAATGACAGATACATTACGCGATTTCGGTGCAGGGGTTATTGAAGCAGAAAGTCAAAACTGAAGGTAGAGTTGGGATGTAACTTTACTCCGCTATTTTCTAGCTCTTGTGACATAATCAATTTAATAAAAAAACCTTTAAGCGAAAGAAATAATCTAAGGAAACTCAAGACTAATCCAGCTTAATTATTTAATTACCAATAATTAGAATAGGGTGGCTCTCTTCAGATTTCAATCTTACCGAACAAATTTAATTATCTTACCGAGGCCTCTCGTTTGACATCAACTGATAGTCTTTCAATATCTCCAGTAGCCGATAATTGTCACTCCTTATGGCAACCTTCGTTACTTTCTATATCTTAACCTGGAGTAACCCTCTATATCGCTTCGTGGCCGCGGAAGCCTAGCGGTCATGGTTTCGGATTCGTGTCCGGTGGTTTCGTTCAATCGCGGGTTCGATCCTTGGCTGCCAAAGACCCGCCGTGTAGCCGGGGCTGATGCACGTTAAATCTATCGGGGCTCAAAGCCCTTCAGTGGCGTGGAAGTTAAGAGAGGAGTGCCTACTCGGGTGTCGCCCTCGTCACATGACCGAGGTTCAAAACTACGAGGTCCATAACCAATAGCCCTCGTGTTGCTTCTAGTGCGACGTTAATAAAAACTAAACAGAAACTAAACTATATATCGCTACTAAATTTTCCTTAACTTATATATCATATCTGAATGACCTCACTTTATTTCGTTCAGCATATAATTAACAGAATCTCGTTTCATTTTGGTTGGGAAGAAATTGTTATTTATGCTGTCAGTCTCAATAAAAGTCTCCAATGTTAGTGAAGAGAAAATCACTAATAGCCCAACGTCACAAGTTTAATCTGTAATAGTATCACGCAAAACAAGAGAAACATGCATCATGCTCATAACGATATTTTTATAACTTTTGACATACATATTTCTTAGTCATACATGAAACAGAAATAATATAATTCCATAAAAGTAATCAAAGAACCCCTTGCAAGAATAAGAGAAAACAAAAGCCCTTCAATGACCAGTAGGCCTTTTTTTTTTTTTTTTTTTTTTTTTTTAACAAAGAGTGCTTTAAAAAGTCAACACCAAACGCCTGTTGCTAGCAATCCCCAATTTAATGGAAATTTTGAAATGTCTTGGTATCATTTTAGAAAAGAAATTGGAAAGAAGTCATCTCTTGTTTTCTTACGAGACAACCTCGTGATCTTTTTCTCCCTATGGGGTTTACTGAATTTGGTAAACAAGGGTGACGTGCCTCCGGGTTACCCTAGCAATCCTTCTGTTTTTGGCCCTGCTCCTTGTCAGCCAGTTTTTGTCTTTTTTTTTTAAAAAAAAAAATTTCTTCACGTCTAGACCACAGTTAAATCTTGTTTCGCGCAGCATAGCCATATTTGGCTCTTGCGCCAGTAAACTTTACATTCACTCTTGTTTCCTTATAGGAGTAATATACTTAAACGAGTGCTTTCTCGATTTTAAGAAGATATTATTGGTGCTATTGATGGGTATGGCTGGTGTTGGGAGCACCTTATTCCGTGTGGTGCCCATGGCATTCGCTCGATGTACAACTTCTTCTGAATGGAAATTGGAAAACGTTTCGAAGATTTTTCTTTTAATGTTCATCATGATGGCCGTAGTAGGTAAGTGTGGGTGCCTAATGAGAATCCAACAAAACCCCAAAATGAAGAAAAATATCCGATGCCCACCATCTAATTTATATTTCGGACTTAAAATAGTTTATTTTGTTGGCATTATATTAATGTTAACATTCCAAATAGTTTCTCCAAGACCCGTGGGGGCATTCAGGTGTGAAAGAATAGTCCCACCGTAGCCCGTGCCTGTCGTAAGAAGTGGCTATACCCGGCTGCACACCCAGTGTCGGGTGTTAGCCGGGGCCCCTGCTCCTACGAATTATATCTGGGGACCTCGAGGACATACCTTCTTTAGGTAAGTACAGGCATGACCCCGAGGCACCCTATTGATTTTTTCTTTTCTTTGGGTTTTACTGTCTTTGGCAAACACGGGCTACGCTCTCCCGGATATTCTAGCGATTCTTCATTTTCGATCCTCTTTATCAACCAATTTTTGTCTTTTCCTCACGACCCATGTGGTGACCGAGGATGACAGAATAGTCTCACTGTAGCTCATGCAGGTCGTAAAAGGCGACTAAAATGGGTACCCAGCGTCTGGGTGTATAGCCGGGCACCCTGCCCCTGGGGATTATATCAGGGGTTCTCGGGGACTTGCCTTCTTCAGGTAAGTATGGGCTTCATGAACCCGAGGTATCCTAGTGATCTTTTTCTTTCCCATGGGGTTTACTGTCTTTAGTAAATACGGGTGACGCACTCCCGGGATACCCTAGCAATCCTTCTTTATTTTCGACCCTCCTTCTTGTCAATAACTTATCTTTTTTTTAACTTCACGTCTAGACCAGTTTAATCTTGTTTGGCGCAGCATAGCCATATCTGGCTCTTGCGTCAATAAAACTTACATTCACTCACACTATCTTTTCCTCACATTTTCAGAGCCGCAGTAGCCTAGTAGTCAAGGAAGTGAACTAGCGGCCGGCGGTTTTCGTTCAGTCGCGGGTTCGATCCTTGGCCGCCAAAGACCCGCCGTGTAGCCGGGGCTGATGCACGTTAAATCTGTTCGGGGCCCAAAGTCCTCCCGTTGGCGTGGTGTGGATGTTAGGAGAAGGGGGTGCCAGCTCAGGTGTCGTCCTCTTCACTTGACCGTGGTTCAAAATTACGAGGTCCGTCGCCAATAGCCCTCGTGTTGCTTCTAGTGCGACGTTAATATAAACTAAACTAATCCTCACATTTTCAAAAGATTAGAACGCAGCTTTACCTTATTTGGCGCAGCATTACCACATCTGAATCTTGTGCCATTAAGAGATACTACCATTTTAGTCGAACTACAAATTCGATTCTTTATACTAATATATATTGCTGGCTATTAAAATTGCAACACCATGAAGGAAAGCGAATACAAAAGATATTTATAGTACGTAAATAGTTTGGTATAAAGACAATGATTAAATTTGCAAACATTTTGGGTTTTTTAAAGAGTGCGAAATTAATAGAAATAGCTGCCACCCCTGGCAGCTAAAACGGCCCTTACCCGGTTCGGTATGGAGTAGAACAGGGCTTGGATGATGGGAGAGGGCAACCCATTCCATACTGCTTGAAATCTGTCGCACTTCATCAACCGTATATCTGAAGAGGGGTGACGGGACAGTCTATCAGCAACGCCTGACTAGATGTTTTCAATGGGTATAGATCTAGAGACAGTGCAGGCCAGGACAACAATCGAATACCCTGTGTATCAAGGAAGGTCGGAACACGACGTGCAGTATGAGTTCTTGCATTATCTTGCTGGAAAATGGCATTTGGTAGGCTTCGAAGATAGGACTCAACTACTGGACGTAAGATATCAGAAATGTACCAGTCTGTATTCAAAATACAGTTAATCTGAACTAGAGATGTGCGTGTACCTAATGGCGGTCCAAACCATCACACCAGATGCTGGATCCCTATTCTTTGATAATTAGCTGGAAAATCCTACATAAATTTAATGCTCAAAAATTTGGGATAAAATGGAAAGATTTTATTTAATAGCTTTTGTAAGGGAAAACTAGGTTAATGGTGCTTGCGACAGCTAAGCCAATTCCGATTATATGAGATAATAGAAAAGTTGGATGCCATTTCATCAATAATAACCCTACTTCAGACCAGTGGTCGACCTCTTAAACCAAATCTTATTTACCGATAGTGACGAGACACTACTGTTGGTTACAGCAAAAACGATAGTGTGACATCGAATAAACGAGAAGCTAATTTCAAATTTGTAATCCAAGTAATAAAGAGAACATTGCAGTGCGAATCTAATGTTCTCCTCATGGATTTATCCTTTTACGTAAATACGAAAACCATTAACCCAAGTAAATCTTATAATCTATTTCTTCCCATTAGCCAATTTCTTGTACTAGCATTATAAACTTGGGGGGGGGGATTAATAAACCTCCAATATATTGTACATGGTCAGATTATCGAACATTGGATAATCACGATATGCAAAATCAGATTCTAGGCCGTTTCTCAGAGTGAGGAAAACTGCATTGATAAATAGATTTGGGGTTCGAGTCGTCCGTCACTAGTTCAAAATGACAAGAATATCGTAAGCAGATTCTTTTTCTTATGTCCCAAATTTCATGGAATATTTAAGTATGTCAACTATTTAAACGGATAGCATGTAACCGGATAAAATTAAGGCTTACAAGTTTTGTTGCCAATATTAATAATTCTGTTTATTTCAGAAATACTTGTTATGACTATTGTTGAAAAGAATTTTTTCTGCACGACGTCCATTTATTACATTGTCTACATAAACTTTGGACTCTTTGTATTAGGAATTATAGCAATTTGCTCTCATCTCGATGTAATTTTGAAAGCCTTTGTTTCTTCAATTCGCAATGTTTTCAGAATGATTTGCGCATGGTTTGAGTGACAAATGTTTACTGAATTATTATAGACGGGACTCGTGTTTACCTAGATTGTTTTCTTTAATTTTTAATAAAATTTAATTTTTAAATAAAATGTTTTCGTTTTGTGTAACTAAGCAATTATTTATAACAAATAATTGCGCAAAGCATTTACACTTCGTTCCTCATTTATAAATTGGTGAAGAAAAGCCAAACCACACGCTGTCTATATGTAGCAACTCTTTACTATTACCTGCTCGCTGTGATTTTAGGATTTGAGAAGTCGAATACTTATACGCACGTTCTGTATAATAAACGTTTTTATTTTACAGTCCACTATTTAGTTATTAATCTAAGCAACCTCCGCACCAAGGCTTGGGAAGAATTAAGTTAAATACTTTGAATATTTTTCTTATAAAATAGCAGAAAAGTTTATTTTCATTTGAGAAATCTTGGTACAGATTCAAAATACGAGAAATTTTCCGAAAGTAAACTTGTCATTTTTTTTTGAAAGAACATATAGTACACCAGATGAAACTACCACCATAAGAATCTTCACCCTTTGCTGGCTCAACGGCGAAAGTAGAGTCGGTGGAGAAAAAATGACTCATGCGCAGAGTGGCAAAGAAACGAGTAACCGCAGACCAGCGTCTCAGAAACGTGACTGACAACGTCATTGGCAATGGAAGTGCTTGCGGTTATCCGGTATAAATGGCACTTTAGTCATCCATTTAACGGACCGTTTGCTAACGGATCATTTGTGGTGAACAGGTCAGGTTTCGTCAAATGGTTGGATGCTGATATTTGCATAATTAGTGCAGGAAGGCAGCGTGTGGAGGAGAAGGATCGAAGGGGGAAAAAACGTCAATAGTGAAAAGGTGATCTGAGGAAAGGGGGGGGGGAATCGAAATTATTGAGAATGGAGTTTGATTTGGTGGGGTGAGAATAACGATTATTGCTTCTACCCCTTGGAGTTGTGGGGTCGGCAGGGCGTCATATTTGAGTGTTCTCTTGACGATAATCATTGTTCCTCCAGAATTAGCTTCTTGTGTTATTCTATCATTACGATAAGAGTTGTAATTAGAGACTACCCAAAAATATTTTTATTCCTAATGTGTTTCCTGGATACGAATTAAGCCCAAGGAATGCTTATTTATGAATGCCCGCAGTTCAACAATACGGGAAAGAACGCCATTTGCGTTCCATGAGCAGACACAGAGGCCAAGTGGATTATACTTTAGATTAAAATTCGGCATCGATTGCATTATCTGGTCCATAAGAGCCTCTACTAAGGCGTAGGATTTGTTGATACGACCTTTCGCCGCACGGAACTTTGGGGAGGTTGGTCAGGAGTCCAGGGAGATTAAAATCTTTCCAAAGCTTTTAAGCTTTTCTTAAGTCTGGGAAAAGTCGGTAACTTGATAAGGTTCTTTTTTACGAGTCCTTGGATGAAAAACGCTTTTTAGCCTCTGTATTGACGTGTGGTTCTGGAGCAGCGAAATCCTAATCTTGCGGCTCCGTCTGGTGAGTATAGGAGACATTTTCTCTGATCCTGTTGCTGATGTTTGATCTAGGGTTCGTTTTGGAGCCTTTTGGCGGCTTAGAAAAAAGAGTACAGCTTCCATGATAACCAGTGACCCTTTTCTTCGCAGTTTATGCGGGTAATATGGTCGACTTTTCCAGGAATGAGGCGGGCCACGGTAGCTTAGTGGTCAAGGTCGTGGACTAGCGGCCGGCGGTTTTCGTTCAGTCGTGGGTTTGATCCTTGGCCACCAAAGACCCACCGTGTAGCCGGAGCTGATGCACGTTAAATTTGTTCTGGGCCCAAAGTCCTCCCATTGGCGTGGTGGGGATGTTAGGAGAGGGGGTGCCAGCTCAGGTGTCGTCCTCGTCACTTGACCCTTGGTACAAAATTACGAGGTCCGTCGCTAATAGCCCCTCAGGGGGCTCATCTTCAGATGAGTACGAGCATCACAACCCCGAGGTACCTCAGTGATCTTTTTTTCCCTCTCCCCCCCCTTTTTCTCTCTCTTTGTCATGTGTTTTGCTTTGGGGTGTTTTCCGCTTGATATTTTGTGATATCAAGTGGAAAACAGATTTAACTAACTTGGTTATATTTTTCTGTCTGTTTTAACATTTGTGTTAAAAAAATATAAAAATAAAAAAAATATATAAAATTTTTTTAAAAAAAAATTATAAAAACATTTAAAATAAGAAAAATATCTTTGTGGTGTCTCTACTAACACACTAAAAGGCCGACTGCGTATCAATGTCGATTTCCTGCGTGCCTAGCTCTGGCAATACGGGGCCCCAGTACCCCTCATTGCTGACGTACCTTGTGGGAGACCACATGGGAGTGATTGGAAAAGGCCCTGGTTGGGGAAGGGTGTGCGAGGAGAGGAGTTGCGTGCGCCGTCGGTTACAGTTTCGGAACGCCATCCTCAAAATGTTCCCAGAGGGAGAGCCTTGGTTGAGTATGGCTGGATGGTGTGACCTCCCGCCCATTTCGAGAAATCCTCCTTGGCTTTGGCCTTGGACTGTGCCTGTACCTGGGCACGTAATGGGGCAGTTCACATTGTCCGGCTGGAACGAATCTCTCTGGAGGTTACTCGCTTCCACGTTAGGAAAAAGTTGTGAGACGGGGTCTGGCGGGGCCCCTGTCGAACTAGAAGTGAATCCGTGTTCCTTTCTTTATCTCGGGAACTTCGGATACAACTAAAGGAAAATCATTTTCTGCCCCCAAAGCTATAAAAAATTCTTTAAAATTGAACAGTGAACCATGGGCTGACCGTGTGGAACGTTATGATGAGAATGCAACTGCAGAAAACTCTGACATATCTACCGAAATGATGAACTTCCGTTTCTTTATAGTAAAAAGAGATACTGATACTTTTGCTACCATATCTCCCTTTCCGTTCCAAAAGGGAATTCAGGGTATGGTAGGAACTGTTAAAGACATAAAGAAATTGCGCTCTGGGGACATCTTAGTTGAAGTGAATGATTCTAAACAAGCTCAACTTGTTATGAAGATGAAATCCTTGGGACCTTATTCGGTGACAACTTCACCACATAGAAATCAAACGTGGCGTGATATCCTCAAGGGAATTGGAAAACGTGTCGGAAGAAGAGATCATGGAGAATTTGCAGGACCAGCTGGTTTGTGGTGTTCGGAGGATTACGATTAGGAGAGATGGTAAGGTGCTTAACACCCAGCACCTCATCTTAACCTTTTCGACTCCTACCCTACCACAGACAGTTCAGGCCGCATATCTCCGACTCTCCGTCCGACCATATATTCCAAACCCTCTGAGATGTTTTAATTGCCAACGATATGGCCATTCCAAGAACGCTTGTAGGGGACAGTTGACGTGCGCTCGCTGTACAGCCGCAGGACACGATAGTGCTTCCTGTAACGCTGCAGAGAAGTGCGTCAATTGTCAGGGAAACCACCCTACCTACTCTCGTTCTTGCCCTAAATGGGCCGAAGAAAAAGAAATAACAACGGTGAAGACACTGCAGAATTTATCATATCCCGAGGCTCGCCGAGTAGTCTCTTCCCGTACCCCAGTACAGGAAAAAAGCTACGCAACGGGAACCCGAACTACTAAAATATCCAAATCCACGCAATTTCCTGAACCTATTTCTATCACTAAGACTAAGCAGTCTAAAAATAAGAAACCGGAACCTACCGAAAAGACGTCACAACCTAAGACTCTACAATCAAAGAAAAAAATAAATATTTTACAAACCCCTTCCTCGCAAAGGCTAATCAGACTAGGCCATTAGCCAGGTCAGAGGCTTTGCAGAGGCAAAAATTAAAACTTTCTGCGAAGAATAGCGTTCCTCGCAAAAAAACAAGGGTCATTGACGGGGATGCGGTGGATTTGCACCCATCACACGAAGATTGACTCCATGGGGGGTCCTGGAAATGGGATCTTCCACTTCAAGTGCGCCCACTTAATGGCTTTTGTTTCCTGGAACTGCCACGGTCTACGACCCAGACTAGAGGATCTAAAATCCATACTATCTGCGCACCAACCTGTCTGCATTGTTCTTCAGGAGACTTTTCTGAAGAGTACTATGACAACCCGTGTGCGTGAATATCATTGTGTACGACGGGGTGTTCATGTCGCATCACCTTCTTCTGGAGGTGTTTGTATATTGGCATCCCAGAACTGTCCTCATAACGTCGTTACAATGACCACATCGTTGCAGACTGTGGCAGTGCGAATTCATGCTCGCACTATAATCACAGTCTGCTGCATTTAACTGCCACCTAACGATGTTGTGTCACAAATGGATTTAGACCGACTAGTCGATCAGTTACCAGCTCCCTTCCTTCTGCTAGGTGACTTTAATGGACACAAACCTCAGAGGGGGTATGATGGTACAAATTCTCGTGGTCGGCAGATCGAGCGGTTGATCTCTGATCAGAGTCTCTGTCTGCTGAACACCGACGAGAAAAGGCATTTCCATGCTCCTACTAGGACATTTCATTCCCTTGATCTAGCCATTTGTTCACCGACACTGCTACCGTCGCTGAATTTAGAGGTTCTAAATGATCCAAATAATAGTGATTATTTCCCTCTCCTAATCTCCCAGGTTCATGGTAGTAGGGTGCGATTACGTCCCCCCACTTACCGCTTCAACCGGGAGGATTGGGATTTATTCACACGGTTAGCAGTTATTACAGGTACTATGGTTCAAAATCAGGATATTAATAGCTCTGTTCGAAATGTCACTGTCTCTATCGGGAACGCTGTCGATGCAGCGAAACCGAAGAGTAGAAATTTACAGAGGAAGATGAGTAAACCATGGTGGAATAAGGAATGTCAATCTTCTTACAGGGAACAAAAGAAATTGTGGGGTATCTTCAGACGATATCCCACAACAGAGAGCCTCATAGCCTTTAAAAGGGCAAGGGTGTTTGCTCGCAGAGTAAGGCGACATAGTCAGAGAGAATCTTGGATCTGGTATGTCTCTTCCATCACATCGTCGGGCCGCGGTAGCCTAGTGGTCAAGGTCGTGGACTAGCGGCCGGCGGTTTTCGCTCAGTCGCGGGTTCGATCCTTGGCCGCCAAAGACCCGCCGTGTAGCCGGGGCTGATGCACGTTAAATCTGTTCGGGGTCCAAAGTCCTCCCGTTGGCGTGGTGTGGATGTTAGGAGAGGGGGGTGCCAGCTCAGGTGTCGTCCTCGTCACTTGACCGTGGTTCAATATTACGAGGTCCGTCGCCAATAGCCCTCGTGTTGCTTCTAGTGCGACGTTAATAAAAAAACTAAACTAAACTCCATCACATCGTCTACCACAAGTCAACAGTTATGGAGAAAGGTAAAAGCTGCAAACTCCCTGTATCGGGAATTTACCATCCCGATACTGGAAACTGCAAATGCTGTGCATTCTTCACCTATCGAAGTAGCCGATGTCATTGGCCACTCTTTTGCTAGTGTGTCAAGCTCCGATTCTTACAGCGCTACATTTTTAGCGACTAAGAATCGTTCTGAACAGACACCTATCAACTTCAGGTGTCGGCAACTACTCCCTTATAACTGTAACTTTGATATGTAGGAATTGAGAAAGGCTCTGTTCTTGACTAACAATACCATTTCAGGCTCTGACGGTATAACATACGATATGCTTCGCCACTTGAGCGAGGATTCACTTGTCATTCTCCTTTACCTATTCAACTGAATATGGAGGGAGCATGTGTTTCCTAGCCATTGGCAGGGAGCAATTTTATTCCTATTCTGAAGCGTGTAAGGTTCCAAAGAAACCTCTTCACTATAGGCATATCGCTCTGACGAGTTGCCTCTGTAAGACGCTAGAATGTATGGTCAATGCCCGTCTCGTTTATCAAGTGGAAAAGGATCAATGCATTCCTCCTTTTCAGAGTGGCTTCGACCCGTGTGGTGACCGGGGATGACAGAACAGTCTCACTGTAGCTCATGCATGTCGTAAAAGGCGACTAAAATGGGTACCCAGCGTCTGGGGGTATAGCCGGGCACCCTGCCCCTGGGGATATATCAGGGGATCTCAGGGACTTGCCTTCTTCAGGTAAGTACGGGCTTCATGAACCCGAGGTACCCTAGTGATCTTTTTCTTTCCCATGGGGTTTACTGTCTTTGGTAAACACGGGTGACGCACTCCCGGGATACCCTAGCGATCCTTCTCTATTTTCGACCCTCCTTTTTGTCAATCACATCTTTTTTTCAACTTCACGTCTAGACTACAGTTTAATCTTGTTTGGCGCAGCATAGCCATATCTGGCTCTTGCGCCAATAAACCTTACATTCACTCACTCATTCAGAGTGGCTTCCGTAAAGGAAGATCCACTGTAGATAACATCCTTCTACTCGAAAGTCAGATTCGTTCTGCTTTCGTACGGATGAATCATTTGGTTTCTATTTTCTTTGATATCGAAAAGGCATATGACCGTACTTGGCGCTATGGGATTCTGCGCACTTTATACGGTTGTGGTCTGAGAGGCAATTTGCCTCTTTTTATTCTAATGTTTTTGTCATTCAGATCATTTAAAGTACGGGTTGGTTATGTTTTGTCCTCATTTTTTACTGAATTTGAAGGAGTTCACCAGGGAAGTATTTGAGCCCCACTCTTTTTATTTGCCTTGTCGTGGTGTTTATATTAGGAGAGGGGGGGTGCTCGGGTATCGTTCTCGTCACTTGACCGTGGTTCTAAATTACGAGGTCCTTCGCCAATAGCCCTCGTGTAGCTTCTAGTGCGACATTAATAAAAACTAAACTAAAAACTTTTTATTTGTCACATTTCTCCAATTCTTTCTCATTTACAACCATAGGTTCATGGTTCATTATACGTTGACGATCTGCAGATTTCCTGCGAAGGATCGTCAATGCATATCATTGAGCGACGACTTCAGACCGCAGTCAGTAACCTGGCTACATGGTGTGACGAGAATGGGCATAGTATTTCTCCCATCAAGAGTAGTGTCGTACATTTTTGTAGGAAAAGGGGTCTCCATCCCGATCCTGACATTCGCATCTGTGATGCATCTATTCCGGTCGTCCCTGAGGGTGACGCTACCCCGGGATACCCTAGCGATCCTTCTCTATTTTCGACCCTCTTCCTTGTCACAACTTTGCTCTTTTTTATTTTCCTTTCCGTCTAGATCACAGCTAGCAGTTCCGAGTACTTGTCTACTCGTTTGCTCGTCCAATATTGTTTAACCTGTCTTGAATTAATGTTTGTTCATTTCTGTTTTGTTCTTTTTTTATTATAGTCTGTATTTGTTTCATTTTGTTTCGTTTTTCTCTGTTGGTTTTGCCAACCCGCATGTTTGCCGTGTGCGGCGTCCCGTAAGGAGGAAAGTGGGATCCTGGGGATACCTTTTGCGTTCCCTTTGGCCCATGCTTCGCTGTAGACGGGTAGCAGGAGTGAGCCCGCTTCTGTCAATCAGCTGGTGGTAAGTCTCTTTGTAGATTCATCCGCAAAGAGACACTGCTGTAGGGCTAGTGCTGCAGATAAGGGATGCATCGGGTTTCCCGGTGGATCCTCGCCTTGATGCTGCAGTGCTATATCCTGGTTGACCTCCAGGTAAGTGCCGTGCCTGACGTATGTCAGTTGACCGGCAACTGCCTCCCTTGTTGGACTCCATGGTGGGCGGAGGCACACCAGGATGAATATATTCTTTACTCTATGGATCCTAATTCTTCGTGCCTGGGTAAAGGCCTTATTTTACCCACAACTTTAAATATCGATGAGACCGCTAATCATGCTCGATTCTTGATCCTATCTTTACCGAACAATAAAATGTCTCAATAATCTCCGTTCGCAATAGAAAAAGCATTACTAGGTATTGGTGGTGAACCAAAATCCGTTAAAAAATTAAAATCTGGTGACCTTTTAATAGAGACGAAAACTGCTTTGCAATCCAAATCATTTTTGTCTGCAAAAAAATTTCTAGATTCTCCTCTGACTGTTTTCCCCCACAAATCCCTTAACTCCTGCCGCGGCGTAATTTCTGAACCTGACCTGTTGTGCACCTCCGAAGTCGAAATCCTAGATGGATTTTCGGATCAGGGTGTCACTCAGGTCAGAAGGATCATAATAAAAAAGGACGGTACCACTTTTAATACCAAACATTTAATTTTGACTTTCAATAGACCGCAATTACCTTCAACAATCAAAGCAGGATATCTAAATTGCAATATTCGGCCCTATATTCCGAATCCTCTGCGCTGTTTTCAGTGTCAGAGGTTCGGACATTCAAAAACTGCCTGTAGGGGACAATTAACATGCTCTAGGTGTGCTTCTGTTGGACACTCTTCCACGGATTGCCAACAGGAGCCCAGGTGTGTTAATTGTTCTCAATCTCACACATCTAACTCAACATTATGCCCCAAATGGAAATTAGAGAAACGGATTCAGGAAATAAAATCCTCACGTAATATTTCATATCCCGAAGCGCGCAAATTAATAGTTCCACCACTTTCTCAAACTTATGCTCAGGCCACTAAATCATCTATATCAACGTTCACCCAAACCGATCCTTCTGTTACAAAAGTGATATGCCCGCCTTTTCACTGTCTTAAGCCTGTTAACTTCCCTACTTAGAGCCTGCCTCTAGAGGGCGTTCATTTTGTAAAGGGAGAGAGTGTGATGTCACACGATCCCCTCAAACGGGACCTGACCGAATCTCCGAGAGGAGCTGTTGTAAACGAGCGGTAGCAAGTAATGTAATAAATATTGTTAATATACAACCCGATGTGTTTTTGTCTAAGGACAACCGTGAATTGAAATCTGAGGTGATGATGATTAGTTTTAGTAGTAGTTAGTAGTGTACTATTATAACATTCAGAAGTGGGATGTTTGTTGAAGCCCACGGTCAGACTGACATTTCTCTGAGAGAACTGTATAAAAAAAAAGTACGTTGTAGGACTCTAACCTACCGGAACTGTGAAAGAAAATGTGCTAAGAAGTGATTTATTTTGAAGTGTATCGAATTAGAGTTAAATATGTCGTTCCTCTCAAAAGGACGTAAAAGTGATTTAATCGAGCTTGCGCTTGAATTTGACGAAATTGTCCCTTCGGATGCTACCTATGTGGCAATAAGGGACATCATCATAAAAAGTGAATTCTATGAAGAAGTTTTCGCGAGAGGATGTCTCGAAAGAATAATTGAAGATAGGATTGAAAAAGAACAAAGGTTAGACAGAGATAAGGAGATGCAATACAGAGATAAGGAGATGAAATTTGAACTAGAAAAATTAAGATTAGAAAAATTAATAATTGAAAACAATAGAAGAAAACAAAGAAAAATCCAAGAGTACTATGAAAAACGATTTCAGCCTCAGCAGGAAAAGTTTGCATCTGAATTGAAAGAAAGGGACGAGAAGTTTACCGAAATTCAGAAGGAGAATGAAAAATTATCCGAAGCTATAGGGTTACAGGATACCAGTATTGAAGAAAAAGCAATGAAAATTGTTGATGAAAGACAACTTCAGTCTCAACAGGAAAAGTTTGATTCCGAACCGAAGAATAAAGAACAGAAATTATCTAGTATCCAGGAACGTAATGAAAAGTTAACGCAAGCCATACGGGAACAAAATGTCGTTAACAGAGGAAAAGAAGAAGCGTTATTAGCACCAGCTATGCTACCGAATGATAAAGAAAAAGTGCAAAGAGAAGTGCAACGGAAAATACAGACGGGAAATAAAGAGAACAGAAAAAGAAGACAGCAACGATGTCAAGAAGCATTCACATATTTAGAAGGAAAGAAATTAACTGAACTTCAGAAGACCGACAAATTGCATTTAAAGGATCTTTCAAGAGAAGATATTTTTATTGGAGAAAAAAGAGGATCAGAATTTAAAGAGGCCAGTGAAGACGTTGGTTCAAATCTACCTAATCAATTGGAGAAACTAGGAGATCAAAAAGATGTTTTAAATGATGAGAAAGAAAAAGCAGATCAAAACAAACTGAGAAAATTGGAAGAAGTATTACTTCAAGAAATGGTTGAAAACAGACCTCTTCTGAAAGTCCTCCATCTGAAAGAAAGAAGCAAAATTCCACAAGATAAGGGAAATAGAAAGACAAGAGTCATTGAACTCCCGAGAAGAGATGTCCACGGATATCAAGGAAACGCGATACAGTTTACGGCCGGTGAAATCTACGCCGCTGGAATCGCTTACCCCCAAACCCCATTTGACCCCGGCGGGTGTGAATATTCACAGCCCAAGAAAAAAGTACCTTCCCCTACAATGAGGAGAAAAGATGTTCTTGAGCGCAGTCGCCCCCAGACCAAGGAAAGGAAATATGGTTTATGACCAAAGCTGTGGGAAGAGTTGCAGAAAGAAGGATGCAGTGAATTTGGGGATATTTTGCCCTCCATGGATAAATTGAAGACCCTTGCGGTTTGGTTTCCCGCAGATGCAGAACCCCCACGTACAGCGAAAAATGCGACTCGGACAGTTAGCGTTAATCGGCGAAAATAAAGAGAGAGGGAACCTGTAGACCCACCCCCCTGTTCCCATGCTTGGGTGAGAGAAATCCTTTTTTTTATTGCTTTGTTATTTAAACAGGACGCTAAAAAAAAAAGATAAAGGACTGAATAAAAAATAATAGAGACTCTAAAACTATCTTTTGTGTGTGATTTATCATGGAAAATTCTTTTATAAGTTTTGTATCTTTGTAGCAATTTTACTAGGAATTGAATTATTGATTCAATTTTGAATATATATAAAACTGTGCATTTAAGGAATGTTCAATTTAAAGTATCTGGTGAACATTATTGAATAATTAGTAGAATAAATATTAAATGAGTATTCGGAGACTTATAAAGAGTAAATAATTAGAGTTAAATAAGGATTGAGTTGATAACTTTGGATTGGTTATTGTTATGAAACTTTATTTGAAATCAGTTTTGCGTAAACATGTAAAGTGTCTCGGTTAGCATCTTGTAACTGATTAATTATAGTGTTATTATAAGGATTTTCTTGTGATTTTCTGCGTAAACTATTTCTGACTTTGTGATCTTTTATGATGAGAAGAATAATTAAAATTTCAAGGTAATATGCTCGACGAATTTTTATTTTGCAATGATTTAGGAATGTTTTATTATATTTTGTAATGATTAGGATTATAATTTTGTGAATATTTAGGAATATAATTTTGTACGGATTTCTTTAGGAATGTGCTTTTTTAAGGATATAAGGATGTGATTTTGTAATGATTTAGGAATGATCTTTTTGTAAGAATTCTTAGATTTGTGTTTTGATGATTGTGTTATGTTAAAGAATTTCTTTGTTTCATGTGTGAACCTTTTTGAGTCTATAAGAGTTAAGCATATTCTATGAAAATGAGAATATCGAAAGGAGAATTAATATTTTAAATATGTAAAAAATTAAAAAAAAAAAAAAGGAGGAAGAAAAATTAATATTTACAACTGTATGAATTAACCTTTATGAGGATACAGATATTCGATGTTTTGAAGTATGAAAATAGTAATTTGTTAGATATGAGTACTTTTTAAATTTGTTTACGTGGTAATCGATGCTTGAAATTATATTTGATAAGAAAAATATGTGTATGAGTTCAATATTTTGAAATATGAATTTTGTGTTGATATCTCGATATGAATATATGAATGTGTTTATGTAATTTTTTTAAAGTAAAAAAGAGAGGTGATGTGTATGTAAGCACGCTAAAAGATGTTGAGAAGTAGTATTTTAAAGTGTTTTGGTAATTTTAGTATTTTGTTATGAAAGAGAAATAATATTTGAACTGTATGATAACTAAGATTTTTGTTTTGAAGCCTTAAATTAGAATTATTACTTAAGAGAAAAAAAAAAGATTTCCTTTATATGTGCGTTGTGGAATGTAAGATAATTTGTTGTGAAATGTAGATATAAGGGTGATTATGTAAAATGATTTGTGCATGATTATTGATATTTTATCTGTATACGGTAATTGATATTTGCTATTTTAGGTAATTGAGGAATTTAAGTATTGATGTTTGTGTACAATTATCGATATTTTGCTATTTTAAGCATTTGAAGAATTTAAGTATTGATGTTTGTGTATAATTATTGATATTTGCTATTTTAGGTAATTGAGGAATTTGAGTATTGATGTTTGTGTACAATTATCGATATTTGCTATTTTAAGCATTTGAAGAATTTTAGTATTGATGTTTGTGTATAATTATTGATATTTCCTATTTTAGGCAATTGAGGAATTTAAACATTGATATTTTGTGTATGATTATTGATATTCGATATTTTAAGTATTTGAGGAATTTAAGTAATGATGTTTGTGTTTAATTATTGATATTTGCTATTTTAAGTATTTGAGGAATTTAAACATTGATATTTTGTGTATGATAATTAATGGTTTTAAAGTGTATCAGTTATTAAAGATTTTTGTGTTAATTGGAACTGCACAATTGGGACAATTATATATCAGGTTGGCCGAACTGTTAACTTCCCTACTTAGAGCCTGCCTCTAGAGGGCGTTCATTTTGTAAAGGGAGAGAGTGTGATGTCACACGATCCCCTCAGACGGGACCTGACCGAATCTCCGAGAGGAGCTGTTGTAAACGAGCGGTAGCAAGTAATGTAATAAATATTGTTGTTGTTATACAACCCGATGTGTTTTTGTCTAAGGACAACCGTGAACTGAAATCTGAGGTGATGATGATTAGTTTTAGTAGTAGTTAGTAGTGTACTATTATAACAAGCCATTGTCTTCCCGATCCAAATCGACTCCTTCGTCTTTTCCAAAGTGTACAATAAATACGTCATCGTCATCTTCTCAGGCAGATATTTTGCCTTCCATAGCTCCTATCAAAACTGCTAAATCTGTAAATACTCCTAGTTTTAAGACAAAAACCAAAAAGAAAAATAAATTAAATAGCCCGTACTGAAACATTTCACATCCTACACTCAATAATAAACCCAAAATTGATATTAAATTAAATGCTTATAGACCCAAAAAAAGTACCCTACCTACAAATCTCGGAGATGACGATGACTGCATTTTATATGATGTCGATGATTCCTGGCTCATGGATGCAGTGGACCAAATGGAACATTCTAACTTGAAGCAAAAGAAAATCCGTATTCGACCTTAGCTTATTGTGTTTTACTCTTTTATATCTTTTTAGTCTGATCTGTTCAAGCTTTTATCCATTTTAAACTGTGATTTCCTCTCATACTTATTACCATTGATTTTAATTTTCTTCTAATGGGTCCCAATAGGATTTTAAATTTTACCTAAGTGCAATGTGTTAATCACTTTTTATGTATCACCTGGTTTGGCGCAGCATAGCCATATCTGGCTCTTGCGCCATAAATTTCTAAAGTCACTCACTCACTCACTCACTCCGGTCGTCCCTGACGTCCGCTTCCTCGGAGTAATTTTCGACCGCAACCTCACTTTCCTTCCGCACATATTACATCGGCGGAAGAGGTGTGAGAAATCACTCAACATCTTGAGGGTGTTGTCCAACACCTCTTGGGGAGCGGATCGAACATCTTTACTCCGTGTGTATCAGTCGGTGATTCTGTCTCGGATCGACTACGGATGTATCGTCTACGGATCTGCCTGCAAAACTACCTAGTGGAAGCTTGACCCAGTCCACCATAATGCTGTGAGAATCTTCTGTGGTGCGTTTCGAAAGTCACCTGGGCTAAGTCTCTATGTGCTTTGTAACCCGTTTCCTTTGGCTTTGCAGAGTCTGAAACTGTCGCTCTATTATCATTTCAAAATGTCATCTCATCCATTGCAGAACATTACTATCAGCCCGTCTTTAGGAGATTGTACAGTGCACGTCCTTCCTTCTTCCGTCCTTTTTCTGAGAGGTTGAAGGTTTTCATCGAGGAACTCGGCCTACATGACTTGGATGTTCAGCAACGAAATTTTATTAAATTTCCCCCTTGGAATTTGCCGAGGTTTACATTTCATAACCCTTTTGCTTTATACGTCAAATCCAACACCTGTCCCACTGTTTTCGAGAGAATCTTTGCCTTCCATCGTTGTCAGTATGAGAATTTTATTCCTATTTACACGGATGGATCGAAAGAAATTGGATACGTCGGCTGTGGCGTCGTTTCAAAAGACATAAGGCACAGTTACCGGCTCGACGCTTCCTGCAGTGTCTACATTGCCGAAGCAGTCGCCATCTACTGAGCCCTCAGTTTAGTCTTGAAATCCAGTTCTCGAAAGTTCGCTGTATATACTGACAGCATGAGCGTCCTGAAAACATTGGTAAATCTGAACGATCGCTGTCACCCTATTGTGATGGAGATTGCAGACATGGTTTTTATATATATATATATATATATATATATATAAAACAAGGGTTATATTATTAAATTCTGTTAGGTACCTAGTCATGTAGGTATTTTAGGAAATGAACAAGCAGAATTGGCTGCACGATTGGCGACGATTCCTCTGCAGCTTGCAGTCCCTGTTGAGGACATTCTACGTCACATTTTAATGCTCCTTCATCAGACATGGCAGGAGTCGTGGAGTCTTCAGATAAATAACAAATTACACTCGGTGAAGCCAAATATTGGAGAATTGCCTGTTTTTCCAATGCGAAGCGCTGATGTCAGATTGACTCGCCTTCGCATTGGACATACTCGATTTACTCAAACATCTTTTGTTTGGAGAAGATGCTCCCGAGTGTCCTTCCTGCCATGTCTCCTACTCTATTCATCACATTTTAATTGACTGTCCGGTGTTTGATCATCATCGCCGGACTTTTTTTTCATTCATCAGTTTTAAACCTATCTGACTTGATGGGGACCCTCCCCATAATTTATTTGCTTTTTTATAACATATTGGCCTCTTACACCACATTTGAATTTTAACTTTTTATCTTTTTTGTGTAATTTGTGTTTGTCTTGTGTTTTTAAGGCCATTTCTTTTTAATCGATTTTAACAAGTGTTTGGCGCAGCATAGCCTACTTTTGGCTCTTGCGTCATTAAACCCTACAATAACTGACTCACTCACCCGTCGCCAATAGCCCTCGTGTTGCTTCTAGTGCGACGTTAATATAAACTGAATCCAGTAATGAGACAATCTCTCGTGTCATGAGGCTCACCAGATTTAAGACATCTCGGAACCATTCGACAGATCTGTGAACTATGATGAAAGTAATTGCAATTAAAACACTGCGTTACTTTTATAGCTGTTGACTGATTGACATATAGCACAGTCTATTTAGAAGGTAAATTTTATTTTTGATCATTTCGAGGTAATGTGACCATGAAGATGGGAAGAAATCTTAGAGTGCATCGGTTAGTGAGCTGTTTGACTCGAGTGCGTCGTTTTGAGCTGTTTGACTCAAGTGCGTCGATTAGTGAGCTGTTTCACCCGAGTGAGTAAAAGCAAAGCCTTGTTCTTCGAGCTCTTCCTCGATATCAGTGATTGGACTGTTTCTTGGAAGACCTGTCAAAACAATTTTAATTGGTCTTTCCTGACGAGGCTGGATCACGAAGTATTCGTCAGGGCATTGACAAGTTTCCTGTACTCGGAGTCTGTGTCGGGGTGTAAAGTTTTATATACTCGCCTGAAATACTAGTACGAAGAGCAGGAATTTCATTCGTTAAACCCTTAAGTTGATTCTTGTAGTTTTTTATAATTTTTGATATGATTGACGGAGGTAGGAACTCTTCTTTCTTACCTTTTGGAGATGTTTTATCAATTTCAGTAATATTTTTAACAGATCGAGAAACTGAAGTTGATGCCCCGGAGACCTCATTAATTTTAAGATTTTCAAATATGTTTCATATTTTACAAGGAGTGGGTTTTGAGATTTAAGGACTGACGCTTCGAAGTTTTATTTTTGGGAGGAGTGATAAATCCGTCTGAGTCGATTCTCTTACGTTTATTAGAGAATTTGATTGGGGCAATTGTGAGGTGTGTTGTGATATTGACACCCAGCAGTCGCGCAAGGAGAAAGAGAACCATACTCACCGGCCAGCTGGATTGAGAGTTCTTCCTTGGTTTTATAGAGAGCCAACATTTGTAGGTATTCAGGATCATGGGTGATGTCACTTCCGATTATGGCAATCTGACTCCCATAGTTTCCTAGCAGTTGAGCGTTGATTTTTATTTTAGCTGCATCTCCAACAATCTGCGACAATGTTGTGGATCGTCAGGGGTAGAGGTGACGAAGCTTCAGAGTTGATTTTAATTTCCTTTTCCGTGTGGATGGTCGTATTTCAAATCCAAATCGTATTCGTGAAGAGAGAAAACGATGAGGAGGTTAAAAAACCCTCGCAAAAAAGCACTGAAAAGTGCTGCTAGGGAGTGAAAGAGGTAAAGTACCCTTCAAAAGGAGTGTTGAGAAAACACTTCTTTCTATCTCTCATCAAGTCATTCACACTCACTCTCAAAGGAATAAACAAAAGATTGAACCTTCTTTTACAGATTCCATAGAGTTGCCCTAAAAATTTTCATGGAAATAAACTTAACAATTTATCGCCAAAAAATAATAAATCGCGACAAGTGTCTCCAGAAACTAGGATTCAACCCGATAATGTACTGCAAACAAAAACAACTTTCCCAAATCACGCTCTAAGACCCAAAAACCCATTGACCTTCTATACAATGCTTCCCTCCCATTATTTTTCTTTTACCAAATCTAGTTTCATAGATTTCAACAACTTTACTTACCTCACGAATTTTGTTTGACTTCTATTCGACATGATCTAAGATTTTTTCATGAACCAATTGGCGACAGTCCGTTAAAGTTGCAGAAGAAAAGCAAAATCATCTTCAATATCACGCGACTCTATACCCTTAATTTCCATGTTGCAAAAAAAAATTTCCCGTAATTAAGTTTACTACGTGATAATCAAGATTAATACTAATAGATTTTTCTGCCTCACACTGCTTACATCTCCAAATATTCAAATACTTACATTCGATTATTTTTTCTTAGAAACTACCCACATGGTATTTTATATTTATCTCAAGAAACTTGATCCCTAAATTATCTGCAATCTATTAAAAATCCTCTTAGCAGTTTGAACATGATGTTACAAAATACATTTTAATAATGTGGCCGCGGTAGACTAGTAGTCATGATTTTGAATTCGTGCCCGGCGGTTTTCGTTCAGTCGCGGTTTCGAACCTTGGCCGCTAAAGACCCGCCGTGTAGCCTGAGCTGAAGCACGTTTAATCAGTCGGGGGCCCAAAGTCCTCCCGTCGGCGTGGTGTGGATGTTAGGAGAGGGGGTGCCAGCTCAGGTGTCGTCCTAGTCACTTGACCGTGGTTCAAAACTACGAAGTCCGTCGCCAATAGCCCTCGTGTTGCTTCTAGTGCGACGTTAATAAAAACTAAACTAAACTAATGATTCTTCTAGATAATTGTTCGAATCTTACTATCTCAATTCTATTGAAGAACTAATTGATTTAATTTCCATTCTTATTTCTATAGTTATTGAATTTTCATTATCACGTTGTAGGCGACTCGTGTGGTGACCGGGAATGACAGAATAGTCCCTCTGTAGCTCATGCATGTCGTAAGAGGCGACTAAAATGGGTACTCAGCGTCTAGGGGTATAGCCGGGAACCCTACCCTTGGGGATTATATCGGACCTCAGGTACTTGCCTTCTTATTATATTAGATCTATTTCATAGCGAAGAAGCTTTTTTTTTTATTGCTGATGATTTGAAAAATAATTAAACGAATTATAAAAAAATATTATAAAATTGTATGTCATATTTTAGTAAAGTTAATCAATGTGCATTATGATAGATTTTATTTATTTAGAAGGCCACCAAAGATCCACCGTGTAGCCGTGGCTGATGCACGTCAAATCTGTCGGGGCCCAAAGTCCTCCTGTTGGTGTGTTATGAATATTAGGCGAGGGGGGATGCCGGCTCATTTTCATCCTCGTAACTCTACCTTGGTTCAAAATTACGAGGTCCGTCGCCAATAGCCTTCGTGTTGCTTCTAGTGCGACGATAATAAAAACTCAACTAATTATTCATTTAGAAATTATCTTAATGAATAGAAAATAAATTCCACAAGAAACTAATCTTGAAAAATTTTGTAATCAAATCTGAAAATTAAACAAATTTTCAATTTAAAATCTACTACAAAGCGAAAGAGTTACGAAACTAAAATATTTCAAATTCAGTTTTATTCTTCCACGTTAAATTTTCAGGTTCGCAACTAATTTAATAAAATTTTAACACATTTCATTTTAACATAACATTAATCACATTTTTAACATAATTTCTGTGTTCTCCTGCACATGATGCTATACAGTGTGTTTCAAAACTCATGTGGAAAATTTAAAAGGGTGATGGAAAACATCGAAACAAGTTACTTCTGCACTATAATGCATAGGCGGAGCGTAAGCGGAGAACCTCTTGACGGAGCCATAATGGAAAGCATAAAGTGCGAGTTTTCTGACGCATCGTCATTTCTACCACGGATTTCAGGGAGCATGGCGACGTAGAGTAATCAGGAAAACGCAATGTTTCCTGAGAGGTACCCTAGTGATTTTTTTTCTTCCCCATGGGGTTTACTGTCTTTGGTAAACACGGGTGCCGTGCTTCCGGGATGCCATAGTGATCCTTCTCTATTTTCGACCCTCCTTCTTGTCAACCAAATTTGTCTTTTTTTCAGTCTCTTAACGTCTAGACAACAGTTAAATCTAGTTTATCGCAGCATGGCCATATCTGGCTCTTGCGCCATTCAACTTAATATTCACTCACTCACTTGCCATGCTTCCTGAAATCTTATGCATATTCTTCGTGGAAATAATGCGGGAAAAATGTAATAATTATTATCAACGTACAAAACCATTTTTTAAATTATGGAGATTTCATTTTTGTCGATTAATACCATATTAGTATAAAAAGAGGTAATTCATGAAAAAGTCTAGCAAAAATATTAATGCATTTAGATTCGATGCATTAAGACTTCGATGAAATTTAAATCAAGTTCATTTTCAGTAAATTGTCAATGCTTCTAAAATTTTACAATTTCTCTCTTAAAGTGCTGTGAACTAAAATGATAGAATACCAACAGAAATCACAGATCCCTCGTATACCCTTTGTCTTTTGATATTTCGTATACGCTCCAAGATTTATAATAAATTATAATCATGTTTCATGCCAGTAATTTCAACACTTCCAGAGAGACTTTTCGAGCCAAAATCGCACAAAAAATATCTAGTTTCACAACTCTTATCTTTCAACTAGCTGATACCCGCCCGCTTCGCTGGGCAGACGATAATATTATATTTTGGAACCTATACATAAAATATCAAGAAAATTGGAGCATTGAAACGACCTTTGTGTTCTCCAGATGGTTTTTATCGGCATTAATCATAACCTTGAACTCCTTTTGGTCTTTAGAAACTGAATCAACAGCAGCTTTGAAATCGTGAATATACCTGTTATGTTCATGTACGCCTTTTGTAATTTGCTAATTCTGGCTTAACACCTGGGAATTTACCACAATGAATGTTTTTTTCACGTTCATCATCACAGAGAAAGTAAAGCTGAAGAAAAGAAGGTTGTTGAGGAGGCTCAGCCAATAGGCTACCTATTATGTGGTATACCTGCCCCTGGACTTTAAATGTTGGCATAAAATTTCCTTCCTTCAATTCTTTTGCTCCGAATGACGTCATCTGAAAACATCCATTATACTTACGAATTGTAGAAAGAAAATGTTCTGAAAGCTGATCCTTATGTCTAAGAAGACTATTCAAAGGTTCAGGGTAGGATCTAATAGCAGGAAACTGGACTTGAGCACCACTGCAGAACATTCCTGGAGGTTCTTCTATCCATTTTAAAACACGGCACCTCGAACAGGGCAAACGTTTTCCGATACTGACAATTTTATCATTTGAATAGTCAATATATACTTCATATTTAAAACCAGGTAAATTTTTGGAAGTCCATGGCGCTAATTTAACTTTTGATCTTTTTTCATTTCTGATTCACATGGGGGTTATTAGAAAAGTATTTTCTTACAGCTGCTCTATGTTCTTCAGGATGACTTTGAGTATATTTTGTAGAAACTTGTGTTACATGTTTATATCTAATTGAATTTGTGAATCTTTTTCTTCGTTTTTTACCTTTATTTAGTTGAAGAGATATTACATCATTAATAATTGATTCACTTGAACTTGAAAAATCATTGTTAGATGTTGATTGAGTCTTTGAAACTGACACAGACACATTTTCTTGAGACGCCTTGATACACATCGAACTGATAGGGAAATAGCTCTGCAACCGCTATAATTTCGCAAATAGATCCATACGTGTTTGGTTTACACATTTCGGTAAAGTATAAATCGTTAGTATTATAAGGAGCGCCAGATGGCATTTGAGTGTAGCATTTAAACCGATACCAGTTGTTAAACACGTGAGAAAAAATATTTCTCATTTTATGCGCCATCGATATGTCACCAAACACCAGCAAAGACAGACACGAAAATAAACATACTCCGTCGCCAAGAATTTTAAAATCATTGAAAGGAGTAGGTATTCCATCTATCCAAATATATTCAACATCCATTATTAAAAATTATAACTGAAAAGTAAACATGAAAAATCAATTTGCATTAACCTACAATGAAATACTTCTCTAGTTAAAAAATATAACCGAAATTAATTTTTAAATATCAAATTATTTAAAAATTCAACAAAAAATACTAACAAAAAAAATAAAGTATAATAAAATTTTTTAGCAAATAGTCGCCCGTATTACGTTATCCTTTTAGCAAAGGGATAACTCTAGCACGCTAGCAGCATATCTGGAACTGCAATTGAATAAGATAGAATAGCTCTTAAAAAATCAGCATTAAAAATAATTCTGTATTCTGAAAACAATAAAATATCCAGCCATTTTAAAAAATCAAAAAAATTTATTTCCTAGAAACCAAAAACTAAAAATTGCCAAAATATAGAAACAAAACTATTGCATAATATTTACATTAGGTTACAGTTAATGCATACATCAAAATAAATATTTTGACAGCTACTTATTTTTTTTTTTTATCAATGACATGAATAACAAACCTTTATTATTCATTTGTTAAAAGCCAACTTCAATATCTTCGTAAGATTACGTTTAGATTTACAAATGTAATTTATCAATCATTATTAATAATAAAATACTTTTCTCATAAATTTGAAACATACGTCTAGGTTCCACAACAATAAAAAATTATCGTTTCCTCAGCAAAACGGACAGAAATCACCTGAGGTTACCATAGTATAGCTTTTTAATATTCACAATGCAAGGTCATTGAAATGCTTCGACTTGGCGGTGGAAGATATTTGGTGATAAATCTCTAAATGTAGGAATTTCGGGGCTCAACATTTACATTATATATGATAAACCTACAATGCATCCTATTCAGCGGATTGTCTTGGGTGCGCGCTACTCCGTAAGAAGTCGAAATTTTAGTATTTTTCAAAATCCCGCTCTTGCCAATCCATCAGCAGCGCCTCAATATTAAATTATTTCCATTTCGCACGCGCAAATCCCGCCAAGTGAACTTAATTGGTAGCAATGCACAGAATACATATAAAAAAAAATATATTCCGTTTGGCGTCGGCCATTGACATAATTTATGGGTAAGAAAAGATTAATGGATAAAAATCACATTTCGGATAAGAATTCCGTAAAATCCGTTCTTAGTGAGCGTCTACATCACAAAATGAGTAACTGTACCAAATTTCAAGTCAATCGGTTGTATAGTTTTAGAGATATCGTGATGAGTCAGTCAGTGGTATTTCGCTTATATATATATAGATATTCATTAATGGAATTTTATCAAGATGACCAACTTTAAATTTCCCATGCAGTTGCTAGCAGAAATATGCGAAATAATGAATTAAAATGCATATCGTAATGTCTGAATAATAATGAATTTAATGTCATCTCTGTTAAACCTTTGCAATTCCGGGACTCTACAGAAAGAGAATAGGAATACTGTACAAAACAATGCAGTTAAAAATACACGTAAGGTTTTATCTCTATTTTTCTTGAAGGAAACAGTTTAGGGAAAACGCTTTGTTAAAAGTAACAAATAGAAAAATGAAAGCTTCTTCTTTCTGTCAACAAATTTGACTGTAAATATAAAAAATAAAAATCAACCTACCCATCTCGTAAACAACGAATGGCAAAATAAAGACCAAATGCCGATTCAATAGGTCAACAAAATTGTTTTGACTCTGCGAAAAGCGACATCAGCATATTTCTGGGTTTTGCCTGAGAGAAGAGAAAATATATCGGATTGGTGGGTGGGTGCAAAGCACTGGAACGTTGAAATTAGCAGGTGTCTGAAATGAATGTGGCAGTACTAAAAGGCGCGGTGGGGAGAGGGATGTATACATCAGACGACGGGAGTCTTTTTATTATAAACATAACAAGGCATTTGAGATGCAATGTACATATTAAAGACCCAGTTGCATGGCGCAACTCTCTCTTTTTATATGTTTAAAAATGAAGGGGAGGAAACCGCAAAAGAGAATGGGAAAAATTACAAAAAACGAGCGTGTGGAAGAGAGGGTAGAAAAATTCGATATAAAAACCAACGTTTTTATATTGCAAAGTTTATTAAAGAAAATTATTGAAATATGAGTTAAAACTGTTAGTTAAAAATAACTTTAAAATTTACTTAAAAAGAGACATTTGTGAGCGTATTAAAAAATTCATAATACTCAAAAAATCAAAACATGCATTTGAAAGTTTGTAAGTCATTCTATTAAAAAAAAATGGGAACCAAAATTCAGAAAAAATTATTGTGATAAGACATGGCGCCAAATATTGGAATCTTTCTTTCTTGAGAATGATTACTGACTAAAAGTCAGCAACCCTTACTATCTCGGAGATAGTAAAGGGGATATAGTATCTCCTCTTTGTGAGTACAAAAGTTTTACGATATCTAATGCGGCGTAGGGAGTGCCCGGAGTTCCAGAGGGGGAAAGAAATTTTTTCTTCAATCCTAAAAGCGCTTAGAGGAAAGAATATTTTGACTTATTAAAATTATTGAAATATTAGTTAAAACTTGTTGCAAACGTCAAAATATTGCATTGTTAGGCGAGTACGAACGATTCCCAAAATTTCAATGCTCTAGCTTGATGGGAAATTGGTTAAATTAACGATCGAAAATTTGATGACACACACACACCAAGTGAAATTCAGAAAAACGTTTTAATAACTATTATTAGCGATTGTTTTCAAAATTATATTTGCGTTATTGAATAAATTTTTTTATTTCTGTATTTTATTTCATTTTTGCAACACCAGCAGTGATTAGTTGCTCAATAATTTATAATCAGTCAGTTAAGAAATTTGGAAGTTAACGAGATAGACATTGAACGATTCGGTACGTTAAGACGTTCAAGTTGAAATTCTGATAAATATCGAGAGTTTTGCAAGCTAGCCAGTTCTTTTTATTTGCATACGGAGAGGAACGCAAACTCTCATCAAAACTGCAATTAACTTAATTTGTGTCTTTTTTCCGTTTTACCAATTGAAATTTATTTACAAAGTGGCAGAATATTTTTGCAAAATCATTGAAATACATTTAAAAATATTTCTACATGTTGGGCTAGAATTGTTTTCACTCTTTATATTTCAATGTTATATTGATTAATTTCAAATTGATTCTGACTTAATTTAGGTTTAGAATAATTAAAACGAGCAACATCCATAAGAATAAGCCGAAATTTTTAAGCGACCGCTTTCAGGATACATGAGTAATAATTCGATATAAAAACCAACGTTTTTATATGGGGGCAAAGTTTATTAGAGAAAATTATTAAAATATTAGTTAAAACTGTTAGTTATTTTTAACTTTAAAATTTACTTAAAAAGAGACAGTTGTGAGAGTATTAAGAAATTCATAATACTCATAAAATCAAAACATGCATTTGAAAGTTTGTAAGTTATTCTATTAAAAAAAAATGGGAACCAGAATTCAGAAAAAATTATTGTGAGAAGACATAGTGCCAAATATTGGAAACTTTCTTTCTTGAGAATGATTACTGACTAAAAGTCAGCAACCCTTACTATCTCGGAGATAGTATCTCCCCTTTGTGAGTACAAAAGGTTAACGATACCTCATGCGGTGTGGGGAGTGCCCGGTGCTATTAGAGGGGGAAAGAAATTTTTTCCTCGATCCTAAAAGCGCCGAGAAGAAAGAATATTTTGACTTATTGAAATATTAGTTAAAACTTGTCGCAAACGTCTAAATATTGCATTGTTAGGCAAGTACGAACGATTCCCAAAATTTCAAAGCTCTAGCTTGATGGGAGGGGGCCGCGGTAGCCTAGTGGTCAAGGTCGTGGATAGCGGCTGGCGGTTTTCGTTCAGTCGCGGGTTCGATCCTTGGCCACCAAAGACCCGCCGTGTAGCCGGGGCTGATGCACGTTAAATCTGTTCGGGGCCCAAAGTCCTCCCGTTGGCGTGGATGTTAGGAGAGGGGGGTGCCAGCTCAGGTGTCGTCCTCGTCACTTGACCGTGGTTCAAAATTACGAGGTCCGTCGCCAATAGCCCTCGTGTTGCTTCTAGTGCGACGTTAATAAAAACTAAACTAAAAAACTAAAACCCTCCCCCTATCAATAAGGATAAAATCGAAGGACAGAGGACTTTTATACCACTTTCCAGCAAGAAATGTAATTCCGCGGGAAAGCAAGTTTTAGAGATATAGAAGTTTATGGCTAAACTTGTGTATTTAGTTTAGTTTTAATTAACGTCGCACTAGAAGCAACACGAGGGCTGTAGTCGACGGGCCTCGTAATTTTGAACCACGGTCAAGTGACGGGGACGACACCTGAGCTGGCACCCCTCTCCTAACATCTACACCACGCCAACGGGAGGACTTTGGGCCTCGAACAGATTTAACGTGAGTATTGGCTTAGCCATTAAATAACTCGAATGTATTTTGTAGTGAAATGAAAGGAAAGATGAAAAGTTAAGCACTGTGTTTTCTTACCTCCTTATTAACTTATTCATATTAATTTATAA
>BMAW01034824.1:0-15921 GCA_019974015.1 Nephila pilipes | reverse complement strand
TTTTCTTAAAAAATGAATCTGAAGTAATACGAATGCAAAAAGCAATGCTAGATCATGGTTTTCTCCGACGAAAACCTTCCTTTCAATATAGTATTTCTCTTGGATGAAAGCACTGAAATAAAGAGAGAAAAATATATTTTGAAATCATCAAGCTATTTAGTTTGAAAAGTTCCATAAACCTCAGTTATTTACAAATCAGACTCTTTCAAGGTTGCATGTAGAAACCTTTAGGAAATAAATAAAAAGTAAGTCGAATCAAAGAGTCTTTCTTATTCAAACACGAAGGAATTTCTCAGCCAAACGCGATGTTTCTCGGCCATTCTCAGTCGAGAGGCGTGTCAAGCATTTGCATGTAAAGGGCCGCATTTGCAACGAAAAACGCAAGAGTTTATTTATTTATTTTTCCTTTACAAGTAACGTTTTCGGCAAATGCATCTGAAATAAACTTTTGGATTCAGCTTCTTTCTAATGCAAAACATTGTTCCCATACATGCCTTCTGTATTTGTAAAAGAAATACGCTGTTTATTTTACGAATGCAATAGGTACACATTGTTGTGAGATTTTCTTTAGTATATTTTTATTGCGAAACGTTATCAATTAGAATTATATGAGCAGACTTTGAGTCAATATTTAATTCGTAATCGGTTCAACAGTATTTATGAGAAACTATAGAGTATTTTAATAGTTATAAACATACCATTCCTCTTTAATAATTATCGTATTAACCCTATTATAACACGATACATTTGACTAATCATTTCCCGGTAAAATATTTACTTGCACTAAATTCGAGCTCTAAGTAATGAATGTAGCAACTGTTCGTGTTATTTTCCTAATATAACCGAGTTGTTTTAAATTATTTAATTATATTGCCATGCGAATGTAACGTGTGTTATTTAATTTTTTTTAAATAAATGCTCGTCTGACGAAATTATATTTTCATTGAATCCTTTAATGTAAAATGAACGGATGTCATTAAATCCATTATTTTTTTCTAACTATTGGCTCATACGGTATTAAATTTTAGCCACAGCTTTGAAGCTCGCAAACAATAATCTCAGTAATTTTAAAATAATCTCCAGCTAAAAATTTTAAAACATTTTATTATTTCTTAGGTCAAAAATCAACAATTTTAATCTCACGCCATTTTAATTATATTCATTGGTCCAATTCATACATTTTTGAAGATTCCTCTAAAGATTTGTCACGTGGTTGATGAATGCACGTTAAATCCATGGAGGATCGCATTTGGCGTGGTGTGGAGTTTCTTCAGGACACATTCATCGTAATTGTTTTAATCAGAACTCACGCATTTTAGGCATGCCACAATATGTGAATAATAAGAGGGAAATTTAAATCATAAAATTTTAATTTTTTAACTATGTTAAGTGTCTAGAATGTAATGTCAATAAATACTTTATAGGTTTTTAAAGTCTTAAATGCATTGAAATGTATGCAAGATATACCTAAAAGTACGAACACGACTTACAATTGTAACGACCCCTAGTTAATGATTATTAATTGCTTTAACTTAAAATTACATAAATTTGTAAATTTGAATTCCTTGCATGAACAGACGCACATTTAATCATGAACATATTTCAGTGTTAGAATATGACTTCCATTGCTTTTCATTTGCAAAAATTGTTTGAACTCGGCCAAAGACCTTGTTCGTGGAAAGCATTTCGCTCACCTCTATGGTGTAAACGCCTCATGCTTCCAATAACGTGAAGCATTGACGGATTATACTTACGACGATTAATGCATCACCAGTTTAATGTTATTTACAATAAATGTTTTACTATGAGTTTCATCCTATTTCTTCGGTATACATTTAATTCATCTGTCGAGATTTGACATAGAGTAGATGTCAGCTCTACATTAGTAATTATTTGGAACTATTCCGTTACAGAGCTTAACTCTACAAATGACACGTTATATGTTAATAATTGCAAAATGTTTTGTGAGCGCTACGGGATGGCACATTCATCAGTTTAATCAATATTATACTTTACACATAATTCCTGTCATATTTTATTGTATATAAATTGCATACTTTATTTATTTTCTATCTATTTTTCTTCCGAAAAGGTACCCTTTCCGATATTTTCTTGCATCTTCTGGTACTCATTTGATGCGTGCTCACACTATACAATGGTATTCCACTATTTTTCGGGTCAGACATGGAACGTAAACTCAAATGGAACTCTGCAATTTCTCTTCTGAAATTTAATAGCGACACTTTTTTTTCGATAGCAAAACAAGATATTGTATGAGCATTAACTGGAGCCATAACCACGACATTGGTAAAAGTAGAAAAGTACCACATGTTGTCATTAATTTTTATTCTATATTTTTATAAATTCAAGTCGAGTTTGTTGATATTATCTATGTTCTTATTGTAATTTCCAATGACATTCAACTGCGGAATTAACATTTGTGTTTCAGTTTTCGACATTCTTTGCACGTGTCCCAAAGGTAAAACTTTCAAATGATTCGATAATATGTTAGCAATGTTGCTATCTTTCCAAACAAGGCCAATTATTCCATTCAATTAACCAAATATATAATCAAAATCCTCTCTGAATTCTTCTTCATTTACTTATGTTATTTTTTATCAAATCAAAACTTCTAGAAACACTATCGAAATAAAAGCATTGTTCTTCTGGTTTGTCTATGGTTGATATCTCACTTAATTCAACCTACATCTCAAACCCATACGTATCGTTATCTAAATTACCAATAGATTTTGACGATATCCTATCACAACACGACACAAAGCACATTGCTTGAAACCAAAGCAAATGGATTTGACTCTAATTAATTTCTTAAGACAGTGGTGACCACAATAAAGCACCATTTGTTCATCAATTCACAAATTATACGAAAATACTTCTCTTTACTTTATTTAGTTTTTCTAAAATTTGTTTTATTTTAAGTAACTTACTCTTGTTTCCAATTATTATTGGGATACTTATATCGTCCAAAAATGTAGGGTTTTTTTTAAAAAAAATTTAATGTAGCGATGTTTTTTCAGATATTTTCGTACTTTTCCATTACTTGTGTCTTCTTCTGATCAATACATCTGTTCTTGCGGTAATTCGTAATATTCACTTAGCAGTAAAAATACCAAAATCATTTTGAAGCGTTCTGCTGAAAGCGTAAATTAGTAACAATTATTTTAAGCTGCATAAGGTACGAGAGTCATTCAATAACTTTTTTCCCCAAGAGATGGCACTCATAACATTGAAAATTATGTGTTTTTGGTAAGCATCATGTCTGACTAGACAGCTGTCTAGGTCACAGCTATTCGTATACGCGATCATGACGCCTTCCGCACTTCAAAAATTCCTCGCTATAATTTTTACGGCAGATGAGATCATTGCCGCCTTCTTTGGAGAAAATTCAACTGAGGCAATCCATTTTTATAACTGTATTTGGTTTCCTGTGCATAACGATGAATCCATTTATATTCGATAATGACAACCCGACGCGGCAGCAATTAAATTTTGATTTGGCAGCAAATGACTACCAAATCTAAAGTAACTTATGAAGTAATGTCAAATTTGTTTCGATTCCGTTTAACAGATGGCAGCACCCAGTGATAACAATTTACCCTAATGATGCCATTTGTTGCTAAATCACATATAAAGAGCATCTCAAACATTTCGACTGATATTTTATCTCTGATTCTATCATGTTTATTTTATGTTGCTTACATTCTTGTTCTCCACGAATAGAAATAAAGAATTATGTTTTTTTTATTTCACTTTTATATATTTTTTTATTTCTTTTTATGTCTATTTTTTTCTTGTAACAACAACTTCTTTACACCATGTTGCATACATTTCTATTGAATCTGGAACATCTTCCAGAATGGTATTTTCTAGAGTGTTGTCAACTATATATTCCAAATCAGAGACATTATCCGCTCCATCCTGTGGTAATTCGACTATGTCTACAATACCGTCAAAGTCCTCATCATTTATATCAAGATCATCTCCCCAATAATCTACAAATTATCTTAGTGTTCGAAGCTTTTTTCGATCTCTAACTAACCAAACAGGTAAATTCAAAAAATAATCATAAGAATACTAAAAGAACAATCTATTATCATAATCCAACCAGGTTACTTTCTCGTAGTTCAATGAAATATTTTTTCAGCGGAAAACTCATGTCCTCCAGCACTCGAAAAATATTAAAATTTTTTTGCCCAATGGACGAAAGGATTGGCTATTACGTCACTATAATAGTTAGAAAGATGTTCGCTTCAAAATCTTTTGCTTCAAATACCTGATATTTACATTCCTACCCCTCCCCTTTCCTTTATTTCATTGTGTCAAAGTACACATTCTGATCATGAACCGTTTTGGAAATATTCCAAAAGCGCATTGCCTCAAAGGAAGCGAAACTCCTATTTATTATGCAAACAGTAAATCATTTTACATTACAATAACCAAGATGATTATTGTGTGTTTCAGATGGTCAAGCTATGAAGTAAACATTTTGCTCCATATTGATGCTATGTTTTTCGAAACACGTATGTATTTAACTTTTAATTTCTAAAAGAAAATAATTCATTTCAATATAAATTATTTGATATTCACTTACTAAAAAGGCATGTGAAAAAGTATCCTTTATGAGAAATTTTTGAAATCAAATGTCTAATATGCAGGCATATATTTAAGTCTCAGAAACTCTAATAATGCATTAAGAGAAGACTATTATGTGAATGCATGGCTTTATAAATAAACATAAATTCCGAAATTAGAGAGAAGGGAAAACATTAATGATCCTCTAATGGAAAGGAATGAGTTAAAATGCATTTCAAATGTTTCGAAGAGTAATTTAAAAAAAGAATTGCATGAGTTGTAGAATAATAGAATTTACTAAATATTCACTAATTTAGGAATAAGGATGCAGGTATTAGGTCATCTGCGTAATTTAAGGAAGATAAGAATAGAATGTATAATCATTTCTTCCAAAATACACAGGTTTTTTTTTGTTTTATGAAGGAATGTATATCGACGTGTAACTTTTATGATTAATCGTTGCTCAATATTTTTTTCTGTAAAAAAATAAAAGGAAATACATTATGTTTTCTAAAGGGGATACACAGTGTTATATTTTATTAAACAATGGACTTTAATTTGTCTTATGTAATATTAAAAACTGTTTAACAATGGGGAAAAAAACTCCTTTTAGTTAAAACAATAAATCTGAAAAAAAAAAAAAAAAAAAAAAAAAAAAACACCCCGAAGTTCTCAAAATAAGTTACTCAAAAGAAATTATTGTCGATAGCTAATAAACTGCTATCTTCAATCATAATATTTGTTTCATTTAAAAGAACTTCTCTTTTTCTTAATGACCCTCATTGTTCACACATTTTGAAATGAAAAAGAAGTTGTTAATGCCATTGTCAAAGGAAGAAGGTCACAGACTGCAATTTTTTCTCCATCGGTCGTTAAAAAAGGTTGACGAGTTCGCTGGATCATTAAGCGAGATTACTAACCAGACTCTATTTAATGAAAATGGGGATAGCAGAAGATAGCAACAAAAGAGGTCTTTTAAGGAGTAAACTAAGAAGAATAAAGCAGATTTCGAAGTATGTTTTTTTTAAAAAAAAGGATTAAAACATTTAAAAAAATTTTAGTGAAATTTTAAAGCAATGTATTGCTACTGAAAAATAATGTTTCACAAACTTATGTTCAAATGATCAAATTTTAAGATTTACAGTAATTTTTGATCAAAGCTAATTTATTAAAACTATATTTGATTCAATAAACGTCGCATAAATTTTTTTATGTTTTATCAAACTTAGGTGAGTTAAAGAAAATAAATCTTTATTTAGGTTCATTGATTCTTTTTCTAACAACAATTTAAAAGTTAAATAATATACAGTAAATATTTGAGTATATAAGTTGATTTTTTTTCTTCAATTATCCGAGCAATATAAGTTCCTTTACTTTTTTTGATTAAATTTGGAAATTGTGTCAGAAGTTTACAAACAACTCAAAATTTAACTCTCTAATGACATACATCAAAAGAACAGTTTCTTCATTAGATACGAGTCACTCTAAAATTATTGTGATTGTAATTATTTTAACTGTGATTTGTCAAGTTTAATACTTAACGTCACAACTAGCATTAGCATAGAGCTGAAATTTAAATACATAAACTAAATATTATAAATTTTCAATGAACGATGCTTAATTTCTAAAGATAAGTAGAGTATAGAAATAATATTATATTTATTTTTACTTTTTATTTAGTATTTGTATATTTTAATTTATTAATTACTCTTTCACATCTTTCAAACGTAAGTTCTTTATTATTTACGTGAGTCTTAAGAATTAGTATTCAATTATTTTTCATTTCTCTCATTCGAAAGTATTCTGGAATATTTAAGAAAAAAGCTCTTTTGATGGAAAACGTTTTTACAGGAATTAAGTATCATATATTGAATTCGACTCTGCATTTATTAAGGAACGTGATAAACACGCTATATTAGTATTAGTATTTATAAGAAATTACTTGTATTTTAATTGATGATATCTGAACTATCAGAAATTTTATTGATAATTCGTAATTTATCAATATTTTAATTGATAAATTCAATAATATTTTGTAATACTTTTGAATAACTTATCATACTAAGTGTTAACAATTAATTGCTAAAATTGAAGTTTATCATTACTTAAAAGGAATAGTATAGCGTCTTATAATCTCATGCAATACAGAGAATTTAAGTATCAATGGAAATAGGCTCAGTCCAACGGGTAAAAAGTAAAATAAAATGAAATTTTTTTTTCTAACAAAGATATACTAAATATTTACAAATTATAATTTTCACAGTATCAATATTTTTCAGGAACGCGATATTGTTCTATCTTGAAAAGTTTCAGTCAAAGTAAAGACGGAAACATTATTGGAATTGAGATTATTTATAAACTTTTAAACTCGACAAAATTTCAAAAAAAATATGCTTTTAGAATTTTGAGACATTTTGTAATTTACAGGCACTAATTTTAATACATAATTAATCTTATCTTTCCCATTACACTTGAAACAAGGGTCAATTAAACTTCGTTTGAAGAATAATAGTTAATTAGGGATAAATTAAGCAATATTTGAATTTCCAGCAATATTTGAGAACTGAAAAACCGATACATTTCTAAAACTTTTAAAACTGAAACCCGTAGTTAAAATTTTATTTACAAAATGAAAGAACAACAAAACTGAGAGGAATAAAAAGTTTTTATTTTAAGACATTTAATAAAAGAGATGATTTTTAAGAAAAACCTATTTTTCTGCTTTTCATATAAAAGCTATTAAATTCTTCATACTTTGTCAAGGGTAAATTAATTCAAAGAAGAAAAGATTAGTCCTTGCTTAGAAATTACAAGAAATTAAACTACAAAAGAAAAGAAATCAATAAAAGATTGCGGGTTTCTATTTATTTCCCATCGTTGCTATTCTTAACATCCATGAAATAAATTTCCTTAAGGAATGGTAATGAATAATCGTGACGGCTTCGCTGCTCCTAAGAAGCCATCGACACCCAATAAGAGGTCGAGCGAGAAAGAGTCAGAAAGGAACATCGAACTGATATTTCTTAGGATCCTAGAATGATCCAGAAATCAAATATCATTCCGTAAGGGAAGCCGAAAACCTTAACAATGAATTCTTCACTTGTGACCATTGTTCGTCACAAGTCTAATCAAATTCATCAATCATAAACTAATAAACTCCTGTTGAAGACACACAAAAGCAAAACAGATTCTTTATTTATTATCACTGTTGAATAATCTAAGGTCTCTCTCTCCAAAATCTCAACCTAACTCGGAATCTTATTTGATTTAAATAAAATATCTATTGTACGATTCGACTCGTCCATGATTCTACAAATCTCTTCGACAGAAACTACGTAGCGTAATACAGTGAGTGGAACTTTCTTGAATCTACAAAACTGACTGAAGAATTCCAATCCAAATAACAGTTTTCTAACTACTAGTCTTTATTCTCTAAGTCCCTTAGTTTCCCATTACTTGAAAATCATTCATATATCCTTATATCTAAATCATTTTACATCTCTTCTATCTTCACCTAATTTATCTAATCATGTTTTATTTAGGTTTGGGAAAAAAATGTAATTTTATGCAATTCCAATCAACGAAAATCCCCGACGTCAGTGAAGAGAAAATCATGAATAGTCCAGCGTCACAAAAGAAATTTTTTTTTAATAAAATACTACATATCTGAATAACCACAACAGTTAGTCTGATTCAAAGAGGAATCCAATTTGAATCTCAGCAATTTGATTACCGAATAAATCCTGACACTAAACTTCGAAAGCATAAATTACTCTCCCCTAATTCCACAAACTTCGTTCCTTATAAACCCTTTCAAATTCTCGCAGTCTCTCTTATTTGTTACATTTCAATGTATCATTTACATCAGTCAGTATTCACTCACCGGAAGAGGCTTTCAAATCAATTAGCTTTATGTAGTCTCGAAATCTTATTGGATGGGAATACGCGTGATCACTCCATTACATTATTAGGAGATCTAATCGAATTTGTATTCAGATATATAAACTTACATTTTGAAAGTAGAAGCTGTATTAACCTAGTGGTCGTTATAGTGATCTTATGGCTGCGTGGTTTCCGCCGAGTTGTGCGCTCGAGCCCTGATGCAACCAAAGACCCGCCATATAGCGGTGCTCATGCAAGTTAAATTTAGTCAAAGTCCCAAATCCTCCCTTTGATACGGTGTGGAAATACGGAAAGACACCATATAAGATGTCCTCCTCATCACTTGATCGAGGTTCAAAATTATTAGGTCCATTGCCAATAGCCAAGTGCTGCTTCTAAGATAGACGTTTGTAAATGATCAAATCCTTTAAAGTAGTCTATTTGTTCTACCACCCGAAGATTCTAACTGTTTTGAGATGGTGTTTAGCTGGTCCATTGCACTCTGCGTGATTTCTTCCCTGAACTGTACTCTGGTTAATTTCAAGGGAATTTTCAGCTTAGAGAAAAACCATAAGTGAAATTGTCGAGAAAGTGAGGAGCTCGGCAAAATATAAGTCTCTTGTGTTTGGCTAAGGAACTGTGCGTTAAATATGAAGATTATGTGGGTGCTTAATCGTGATGAAGTTACCAATTCCCCACTGCTTTAGTTGTTTGGGTCTAACAACGTTACCAATGCAATGCAGATCCTTTTGCTAACGCTCCTTGATGATGATTCAATGGAGTGGAGCGTGCTTGTGATAAACCTCGCTATTGGAATCAAAGTAAGGGGTAGGGATCCTTTTTAATCTTTATCCTCAAATTTTGAATTAAAATGAATATCACATTGATGCTTTTTTATTACATTATAAGTGCAGATTAGAATATTTGCCCAGTAATAATGCAAATTTAAAAACAAATATCGTAAATTAGAACTAGTAAAGGAAGCTGGCACTTTTTAATATCGCAGAGTCATTAAAGTTGAAAATATTTCTCAATTCTGAAAATGAAGAATCTGTATAATATTTCACTGTACTCAAATGTACTGTGTAATACCATGAATAGCAAGGTTAAACGTTTATTTAATCTCGATTCTTTAATACTACATACACTTGTTCTCGATGAAAACCACGAAAACAGTTTTTTCTCTTATTCAAACATAAAAATACATTGCACACTTCCCATTTTGAGATCGGTCGACTCTGTGTTAACTTTGTTTGCGCACAATTCATAACGTTCTTGTTTTTTACACAAAGGTAGGCTCGTGGCACCACCTCGTAGGTGTACCAAAATGATTAAATAATGATTCAATAAATCCTGAAAAAAGTGGAATAACCGATGTAGAATTTCTCTTTTTCTATATGTAAGGAGCTCTTTGCTCTTCCATGTCTTCATCTGAACTTCTGTCAATATTTTCAGCATTCTTGAAACCAGATGATGAGGCGTGGGTCAGTAATCGACATTTCTTCATCAGATGAATTTCTCACTGGTGTGTCCGAAAAGAGCATTCGAAGAGAGACCTTTTCTGCTTGTTGTTAGTCTGCGCGTTCTAAGCATTTCTAAAATGAGGTAGACAATATTCAAATGACTGAAAACTAAAATACACATTTTGTTGAAAATTTGTTGAAAAACAAATTTATTCAAGTGTAAAACGTTTACTGATTATTTTGCATTACTCATAAAAATAAAAATATATATCGATGTAAATAAATAAATATCAAATATTTACATTTATTTTAGGAAGCATATCATAGATCAAACAATTATTTTCCGATTAGTGAGCTAAAATGTTTATGCAATAGCTTCTTAGACGAGGCAGTATTCAAAAACAAATTAAAACTAAATACATTAACAATTGCTGCGTAGTCTTTACTCTTTGTACCATCTTTCTTAAAAGTACCATTTCAAAAAAAGTTTTGAAAATAAAGGAAAAGACTTAGATTTTTTTTAAATAGTACGAATGTCATTATTTCTCAAGGCTTATAAATTGTGTAGTGGATTTCCCTGTTGCGATAGTTTACCGCGGAATACGTAGTATCACAAATTACACAACGAAAGGGCAGTTAAAATGAGACACATAGCGGGAAAATATCTTTTCTCGACGATTTTCAGTTTCCCAGGATCTCTAACACCACGTGTAGATGATAGAGAATATTCATCCAGAAACGTCGTGGGTTATGTATGAATAAAAACTTTTTAATGCCAATATAATTCTAGTAGTGTTTTAAAGTATCATTAAAGAATAAAAGGTTAAAATGTTGCAGATCTAGATTTATTTGTTAATTCACGATAAAGTATGGTTGGCAATTTTATTATCTACCCCGTTTAAAAAATTATTACTATCCTAAAATAAGCTCTAAATGACTCAAATAAGAATATCATTCCTAAAATAAAAATATATGGATAGAAGATTTTCTACGATAGTTTTGAATTTTAAACCTGAATATTATATTAAACCTCAGAAATTACATCATTCGACCTCACAAACTCAATCATTTAATATCTCTAGTCTACTAATGAACAAACCGGTAAGTACTTTGATCTTACCAGCGATCTTTAACAGTGAAAAGTAGCATAATTTAAAAAGGAAAACAAGCTCAAATAGCACATTAGGAAATCCTTTATTTTTATAGATGAAACAAAGTTACATAATTTTTCGAGTGAAAAAAACCAGAACAGGTAAGTTTTCATTTCTTCATAGAATTTTGATACGTTTTAAATTGCCATAATCTCTGAAAATTGAATAAAACTAAATATTTGTCAGTTCTCGTGCGTTCTGTGAAAGGGATAAAATCGAATTATAGTATCGCATAGGAAACTAAAAAAAGTTACCTTTTAAAATTAGATTTTAACTTTTTTGCATACATTTACGTAATGAAAAATATTGCGTGGCAATTTTTTCACTCTTTCATACTTATCTACATTTATGAAATTAGAAAAGGTTATATTTCTTGCAGTTTACTGACAATGAACAAACTTAAGTATTTAATGTATTTTATACTAGGAAAATACAATTGCAAATGTAATTTTGATCGGTATTATATACTTTCTATCCCAAAAGTTATGATACACCTTAAAAAATAACAGTTTCATAGTAATCAAATTATTAAGTGTAATTTTTTATATTGAGATACAAACTGCGTTCGCACACATTTATGTATAAAAAGAATCATGACAGCTGATTAATAAATGAATAATTACGCATTTAATAAAAATGACTTTACATAAAAGTGACATACACATAAAAAAAACGAAACATTAGATTAACTTATGCAATTGAAAAAAATTTAGTAACACGTAACTTAGCCTTACGAATCCATGACGGTTTGAAATCTCATTAGCGTCAAGACAATAAGATTTTGAGTGTTATCTGGCGTAATTTCAAACCACAATTATACCAATCAAATTTTTAATACATTCCTGTCATGGGACTGTATTTTTTTTAATTCTTCTGTCAATTTCATCCTTTTTGTGTTCAATGGGACTGTAATTAGTCGACTTACAATAAGTAAGCAGGTACTATGTAAAGGAGCCATTTTTACAAATTCTTATGTATTTCACTTCTTGTCTATCTGTCTGTGTGTGTATCAGTGTGTCATCAAATTTTTGATCGTTAATTTAACCAACTTCCCATCAATTTAGAGCTCTGAAACTTTGGAAATCGTTCTTACTCGCCTAACAATGCAATATTTAGACATTTGCACCAGTCTTATCTAATATTTCAATAATTTTTTTTTTGTCTTCAGCAGCACTTGGCGAAAGGAATTATTTGGCTGTATTTTGCCAAATGTGTCTACCCTGGTCCGCTTCGCAGACTTAACGTTCATCCAAAACATTTTTGGTAACGTTTTTAAAAACGTTGGTTTTTATCTCGAATTATTATAATCTTTGTTATATGTCTTGGACGAATGCCATGCAGACAGATCCTCTAGTTTCCAACTTTAAGCTATCGACAGATGCATGAAAGTTTTTTTACGATGTCTTCAAGTGCATAAAAAGGTTTATCGTATCTTTAATGAAAGTTTTTCCCCTCACAAATGGACCTAACATTGATCCCGAAACCTTGACTCATCCACCTAAAGTCACTGTAATAAAGACATTTGTAAATTTCAATTATTTCTTTCTGCTCCATTGAATTGTATCGCGTCTCCATCTTATACAAAAAAACATTATGAATTACTCACTCTGGCAAAAAGAACAGATTTCCAAGTGACCTCATGGATACATTCATTAGCAAATTTCAGACTTTTGATTTGATCTGGATAGGAGTGATTTTCTTCGCGGAAATCTGCAGTTCAATCCTTCCCATCGGAGGATTTTCTTCGAACTGTTTCTGCATTTTACTAGATGCCGTAGTGACACACTCCTTTCAGTGAGGAAATAAGAGAGAGAATAATTTCGGATTCAACCCCACTCTTCACTGCTCGTGGCCATGTTTGCGGGCTCGAGGCCTGAGTTATTTTCGAAGAGTCACCAATCACCACCGTGTTAGGAGGTTAATTCCCTTTGATTCTGTCCAAGTCTCGTGTCCTCTCTTTGGTGTGATGTGGAAGCTTAGAGAGGGAGGTGCCAGTTTAGGTATTCTTATTATGACTTGAATGAGATTTAAAAAGAACGAGGTCAGTCGCCAATAGCCCTCGTATCGCTTCTCAGTGCGATGTTAATCAACTTTTAAAATCAAAATCCTCATCACTCCTCAAGCATCTCAATCATCCAAAAGTTTTGGGTATCCACAACAAGATTTGTTGAAAGATTCTTATAAAATTAGAATAGGATACCGAATTTTCTCAATACCTTTGGTAAATTCTTAACGCAAGAATTCTTATTTCTCTTTCAATTTTAATCAAATTCAGAACGTCAGCACGTTTCTTTCCTTCGAACCATTTTTACGGGAAAAGTAACAACGCAACTTGCTTAAAGAATACTCAAGAATCCCTTTTCAAAGACGTGAAATGTTGTTTCGTTCATGCGTAAATAAGGATGAAATCGTGTGACTTTGTACAAAAGCTGTTTTTGAGTGTATATGTTTATGACTTAACTTTTACAGTTTTTGGCATATTTTGGAAAGATAATCTGGTTTGATCACTTACATTTTCATGAAATATTATTTAATTATAATGTAGCTTTGTCGATATAGTTCTTAATTATTTATAGTTTCTAAAACTTGTTATTATTGTAAGTGTATTGTGACTTTTGTCATTGACTGTACGAGTCTCGTTATAACTGAGAAGTTGAAAATAGTTAAGCACAACCGGAAGACAACAAAGAATGTGCTAAGCTTATTTACGTGTATCTAAGTACTTCACTTTTAATGCTTTTTTTCATTCCTGATATCCTTTTCTAAATTATGTTATTTTTTATACTGATCTAGATGAAGCTGTTTTAAAAGAATTAAACCATTGAAAGTCTCTTCCAAAACAACTGGAATTTAGCGATTCGCAGCTTTTAGCTTGCAATTTATTTCTTTCGGGACAATTTTTTTTCTTCCGCTAAGTATTACCTGCACAATTGCTATTAAAATTTGTAACACCCGGTCATTCCGGGCGTTATCTTGTGCCATCACTAATTTCAAATATTAAACACTACGACACCAATAATTACAGAACCACTAAAACAACTTTCACCATTTATTAATATATATCTACTATGACATCAATAATAGTGCTCTCCAGGTTAAGTTTACCAACGCTTTAATTCAACCCACCAATAATAATCTAACAGCTTCTTACCAATATCTCTTATCAACTGCAACTCCGAATCTGGAACAACTGCTGAAAATACTAGAACAATTCTCAATCCGAGTGATTTATACTCGGACCTCAATACTAATCTGTAAATCCATCTTTCTATACTATAGCACTTAGATTCCACCTCCTCTCACTACAACGTCTCTCTGATCCTCCTTCAGATACTCTACTCCTTCAGATGGAGTTTATATAATTCTCAATTTAACTGCTTCACTTCATTCCTAACTGCTTTACATATTAATGTTCTTCATCACGTTTCATTTTTGGTTGGGCAAAGGTTGTTTAGCGAAAGCAATCAATCTCAATTGAAAGTCTCCAAGGTTAGTGAAGAGAAACCGCGAACAGCCCAATGTCACGAAGTCAGTTTTTGTTAAGAAATAAAGTGTGACAACTACGGTTAACGAACATTATTATGCAAATAACTTGATTAAAAAATATTATAAAAATAATAACTATTGTTCACTTATTTAATTAAAATAAATCGATTAATTTTTGTTTCTCAAAAATATATTTATTTCATGTATTAGCAAACATTTTACTTATGAGTTCATTTTGATGAGGGTATTTGGAAACGGGCAAAATAATTAACAGTTTAGAAACAATACATTATTCCATTAGCTTTAACTAATATGCGATAAAGAAGAATAACATCGTCAAATAGGATTAAAATCCATGAAGTAGTATTTATTAAAGTTTTCATATCGTCGATAACATAATGAGTTTTTGTAATGTAAAATTAATGGCTGGCTAAAAAAACGAAATAGATGTTTAGCTGTAAGACTATTTACGGAGGAAAACAATTTCATCGGAATGCAAAGTAATAATTAGAAACTTCCTGAACATTTAAGAATCGATTGGATTGATATCACAGACGGCAAATATTTTATTATGGCTCTCTTTCACGTTCATGGCATCACATTTACACCTTAAAAACGGAAAGAAATTTTCTGTTCATTTGAAAATGGGCTGATCTAAAATTGAGTACAATCATATATATTGGAAGAATGAAAGGACGAGTATAGTCATTATATTAAACTTGATTTTTCATTTTAAGTTTTTATTATTGGTATACATGAATGTTAAATCTATCATTAAGGAACGGCACATAAAAAAAGATATTATTATTTTCTGTAATCAACAATTTATATTTATAAACACAAGAGTTTAACATAGGCAATAAAACAAATAACTTGTGATTTCTTAATGGATATTTAAATAATAACGTGTTCAGAAATGTCTGCGACTTCAAAACAAATCTTAAGAGTACTCCGAATTCTGAACCCATTTTTTTGCAATTGTTTCTGTAATTTATTCCACCACAACTGAATAAATTCGATAAATAAAGAAATAGTTAAATAATGTAGAACTCAAATTGGATTCATTCGAATCTTGGACAAAACGCAAGCTACTTATTAACATGTCTGTGGATCCTGTCTCTACACGCATCCCATAACCTTTCCCATTACACAGGCACTGCGTAGCATTCACGAGTGTTAAACTAGAAAAAAATTATGTTTTGTGGATAGCGCATTTCATTACGGTGAAAACGTAAACACAACAGGTAATGTAGATTTTGAAGAAAGTGTGACAGAATTTAAAAAAAAGCATGCTTTGGGAAAATGCAATTTTATGCATTTTCTCCATGCAATAGTACATTTGCTTA
>BMAW01034813.1:0-16412 GCA_019974015.1 Nephila pilipes | reverse complement strand
TGTTGTCTACAGAGAAGTTTTGGAAATGTAGGCATATTATTTCATATTTTTCTAATATTTAACTATTTCTAAAATTAGAATAAGATAAAATAATAATGAATGAAATAATTAAGATAAATAAATTGATATAATAAAAAATAAAAATGTAGTTGTCACTCTCAAAAATTGCCATGCATTCAAAATAAAGACAATAGATATGTAATACACAAAAAAAAAAAGATTCAACAGGTTTAAAAAATAAAAAAATATATAAAAATGTATTTTTATTTTTATGTTGATAATTTTTACATGGTTTAGGCTACTGGGGACCCGCCATGTAGAATAATGGGAACGCATTGCACTACACAGTACCTCATGGGTGATGCGAATTCTATTCAACACCAGATTTACTGACTAAATTACATTTTCATTGATAAACTATTAACACTTAAATACTTTTCTCATACGTTTGAAAGTCGTGGATAACCATTATTACAGACAATCAATTTCTAAAATTTTTAAATTCAGATTATAATTATAATTTAAACATTTCTTGATATTTTACGTATAGGTTCCAAAATATAATATTATCGTCTGCCCAGCGAAGCGGGCGGGTATCAGCTAGTATTTAAATAAATATGACATTCCGCTTGAAAATATAATAGCAGTAGCCACAGATGGCGCACCTTCTATGGTAGGGCGTTACCGAGGTTTTGCGACATGCCTCAAAGAAAAAGTGCCCGGTATTCGTACTATTCATTGTGTGTTGCATAGACACAACTTAATAGCAAAATATCTGAGTTCAAAGTTACATGAAGCTTTACAGTTTTGTATTAAATCTATTAATCAAATTAAAGCTCAACTTCTTAAATCAAGATTATTTGCCAAACTTTGTGAGGAAAACAATGAGTTATTTAACCAATTACTTCTGCACACCGAGGTTAGATGGTTGTCTAGAGGTGTATGCTTGCAACGGGTCGTCAATTTATTTGACTCCACGACAGAATTTCTGAACGAAATAAATCCTGTTCTAAGCAATGAACTCCAAAACAATAAGAACCATATTTTTTATTTAGCAGACTTATTTGGAAAATTTAATGACGTTCAAACAAAACTGCAAGGAAAAGATGTAACAATTTACCAAGCTCGGACAATACTGTTAGGCTTCCAAGTAAAATTAAATTTATTTAGATCTTCATTGCTACGTAAGGATTATAAGTATTTTTCAAATCTGCATTAATTAAAAATAAAAGAAGAAGACTTGGAAATATATACAAATCATCTTCAAAAATTAAGCGACGATTTTAAACTGCGCTTTGTTGATTTGGAAAACATCGACATCCCTGATTGGATTAGTGCGCCATTTTCGGCGCAAATTGATAACGTCGACATCAACATACAAGATGAGCTTGCTGAACTATTGTCCGATCTTGAAACAAAAACGCTTATTAAAAATTTAACAATACATAAATTTTGGACTAATATAAATATAAAGCAAAAATATGTGAAACTTTATGAAATGGCTCAGCCATTTATGCTGGAGTTTCCATGTTCGTATATGGTTGAAGCCGGTTTCAGTCACGTTAATTCAATTTTAACTAAAAACAGAAATAAATTAAATGTGGAGCTTCGAGGGGATTTACGGTTAAAATTGACTAATTTCGAACTCAATATAGCGAACCTTGCCAAGAAACACCAGGCACACTCATCTCATTAATAAGTAAAAAATCTGTAGCTACTTTACTTACTGTTTCTGATTTATTAAATATTTAGACTAATATATAGTTTTATTTTAATTACCTGAAAATTACCTTTGTGGGGGTCTATGGAGATTTCGAAAAATTATATAGGGGGCGATGATCAAAACAGTTTGGCGACCCCTGCATTAGAGATAAGTGATGTAAGATTCTATTGGATCAATTTGGAGGAGTTTATGAAAAAGATTGTTTATGATATACAATGGAGAATTAGTCATAATACGAAGAATTTTATTTTGCATGGTTTGGACTTTTTTTTCATATGAGTGTTTGCGGCCGATCCCCAAACAGGGGCGGCGTAGATGAAGATTCGGCGAAGGATCTGTTTATAGAGAACTTTATTTTTTAATAAAGAAGACAATTTCTTCCAATGAGTGAAATGCCCAAGTGTATTATGTTGCAAAATTTTTCTGATAGGAATTTGATATGTTGTTTGTAGGTATTGAGTCTAACTGGAGACCTAGGTAACGTACTACCGGGACCCAGACAATCTCCTCGTCGAAAAGTTTAAATTAGTGTTAAGGTTTAATGTACAATTTTTTTTAGAATATTATTGCTTGTAATTTATCGACATTATAGCTGTCCTATAGTCCGTTAACCAAAATTCTCGGATATTGAGGTATTTTTGGAGAGCTTTGATGGTATACTACTAATTGTTACCCTGTGCTAACACAGCAGAGTCATCGGCAAAAAGGAACAGACTGACTGTGGTGTGGTGCGGAAAGTCTGAATATTATATATAATATATAGAAAACGGACTTAAATTCAACCTCTGAGCGCAGCCAGCAGTCATTGTGCCATTATTTGAGCAACTGTTTTTAATTTTGACTTTAAACAATTTTTCATGGAGAACACCATTAATAATTTTGATGAGGTAGTAAGGAAATTATAGTTTTATCATTTTGTAAATTAGTCCATCGAGCTACTTCCTGTCAAAAGCTCTTTTAACGTCTATTAAATATGCCAATTGTAAATATGTTATGGTTGAAGCCTTCATTGATTATGTTGGTAACTCTGGTCAGTTGGTGTATAGTAGAATGGCCCTCCCGGAAACCACTCTGTTCCGGGGGGACGCAGTTTACAATGTTTCTATGGATCTTGATTCTGTTGAGCAAAATATTTTCATGGATCTTTGCAGTTGAACTAAGTGGACTGATTGGAAGATAGTTTTGTGTGAATTTATGGTCTTATTTTGGCTTCCAGATCATTAATATAGATGCTCCTTTCCATTAGATAAAAAAGTAATTTGCCATGAGCTATTTGTTTGGGTCGCGGTAGCCTAGTGGTCAAGCGGCCGGCGATTTTCATTCAGTCGCGGGTTCGATCCTTGTCTGTCAAAGACCCGCCGTGTAGCCGGGGCTGATGCACGTTAAATCTGTTCGAGGCACAAAGTCCTCCCGTTGGCGTGGTGTGGATGTTAGGAGAGGGGGCAGCCAGCTCAGGTGTTGTCCTCGTCACTTGATCCTGGTTAAAAATTACGAGGTCCGTCACCAATAGCCCTCGTGTTGCTTCTAGTCCGACGTTAATAAAAACTAAACTAAACTAAACTATTTGTTTATTATTTTAGTCAGATTTGTGATTGCTTTGTCTGGAAGATGTTTTAGTGAGATGTTTGGAAAAAAATCTAGACCGGGGGCTTTTTATTTACATATTTTTGGACCATCTGTTTAATTTCGTTTGGTGTGGCCCGGGGGGGGCTGTTGGAGAGAGTGTGACCATTTTCGAGGAAAACAGAGACGGCACTTTCCACTTATTGTACGGAAAAGCGTTTAATTGGAAAGTAGATTCTAGAGTATTTTTGAAACCTTCCGATTCCTCCAAATCAGAATAAGCCATTCCATTTGGGCCAATGGGGGAGGGAAAGTTGTAGGCTTTTCTAGTGATAGTTCTGTTTAGATTAAACAAAGAGTTATCCTCGGAGCTGAGATTTTCAAGTGTAATTTTCCAGTTACTATTTTTATGCTCGTTGATAAGAGTACGAATTTGTCTAATAAGTCAGTTGCCTTCCCTTTTGTAGGGAGGTTAAAGGATTTGGTTCCAGAGTTTTCTAAATCTTCTTACAGTTTTGTTTAGATTTCTGATGTTTAGTGGGAGTCTGAGGTGTGGAGTGTTGATCACACTGGTTGTAGATGAACAATTTAATGCATGGGTTATTTTGACATTGTAATCTTTGATTGCTTCGTCAATTTCATACGGATCAATTTTGGATTTTCCGGGCATAGTCTGATAAATAATTCTTTAATTCTTGAAACTTTAAACCAATTTTTGGTTTTATGAGTTCTAAGATCTGGGAGGAGGATATTACTTAAAAGCAGATCTATGATGACAGGATTGTGATCGCTGCTTAGGTCATTTATGTTAAAGATGTCAGAATATATCAAATTTTTTGCTACGGAAAAATCAGGAATGAAATTTGATCCTTTGTGCGGGAAGTTAGTTGGTGGATCCTGAGCAATACGAGTGAAAAAAAAATTGTTGGTAAAAGCAGATGATTGAGTGAACAACAGGTAGAAAAGTACTATTGTATTATTCAAAACAGATAACGCGTTTTATTTGTAGAGAAACTATTTCTTTATTTAAAGAGTACGGATTGAAACAATATTTTACTAGTGGATTAAAATTATTAAATAAAAAAAAGTAAGCCGTCAAATTATTTCACCTAAATAAATGGTTATATAAGTCAACACTTAATACATTAAATTATTTTTTTTCTTTTTGCAAATCATCAAATTCCTTTAAGTCATAATGTATCCCTCGGGCTTAAAGAAGTTTGAAACATATTGTATCAAGATTAAGCGAGGAAGGAATATTTAATAAATATGAAGGATTATAATTATTTACATGAAATTTACAGAGAATTTACAAAGACAGTCAAAGGCCTTTCTCTTGGAGACAACTTGTTAACAACAACTCCCTCGATTTACTTTTTAAGTTGTACTCTTTAAATACAGAAATAGTTTCTCTACAAATTAAATGCATTATTTGTTTTGAATAATAAGGTAGTACTTTTCTATTTGTTGGCATGGGGTGTAATTTAGGAAATAGGAATACCAGCTCAAGAGTCGTGCTCCCCACTTGACCGAGGTTCAAAATTACAAGATCCATCGCCAATAGTCCATGTTGCTCCTAGTGCAAAAGTAATAAAATTAAACAAAGAAAATATTTGATTGTAAATAATTTTATTCATGATAAACATAGTTTGTGTAGTAATTTTTTTAACTTTTCTTATTATTTGAAGTTATATTTTCAGGTTCTTAAGTTATTCGCAGAATCATTTGAACACAATATCACTTGAAGTTGTTGAGTTAAACCATGCGAGGACGTTTTAATTAAAAAAATGTTTTAAACCATACAAAAATGTATTAATTAAAAATTTACATTAGGTGCAATTTTTAATTGAGATTAAGTGTTCTTCCAAAGAGTAAGTTGAAATCATTACATATGTTCTTAGATTGTGAAGGAGTTTTCAGTATTGGAGGACCCATAGTTAAATCTGATTATAATCTTTCTATGAAGCATATTTCTATCATTCCTAAAAATCACAGTTTAACTTTACTCATTTATATTCATGTAAAATATTTCCAAGTCGGTGCTTCAGCAATACCTAGAGAGAAAAATTCTGGCCTCTGAGTCATTGATCTAACCATCGAAAAGTTGTTGTAAAAAGGAATCGTTTGTTAATCCAGATATTTCTTATAAAATAATGTGTGACCTGCATAGATATGGAGTGAGACCAAAATTTCCATTTAATTTTGCAAGAGTGGACTTTTGTGGTTTGTTTTTCATATGTATAGAAATCAACATAAGTGTATTTTGCATAAGATGTACATTTACATTTTTGTTTGTATGTTTTGTTTTTAAAGCTTTTTATTTAGAAATTGTATCTTATCTGAGTTCAGAGGCTTTCAAAGCCCCTTTAAAAATATTCATTGCAAGCCGCGGTCCTTTTTCTTCTGATGAAAAAGATTTTGAAGTTTTAAATAGAGCCTTTTCTAATAGCATGAACCATTTTCTAATAGCATGAAAAGTTTTATATACAAGTATGTAAATTCGCTGGAAATATAAAACAAACGCTCGCAAGTCGCTTGTTAAGGTAAATCTAACGAATCCTTTTTTTAATGAAAATAAAACAAAAAAAAGTAGTTTAATAAGCGGTACAAACGCTAAAAATGACACAGAGAGAGAAAGACAATGAATGATTTCGCATTTTTTATCGCACCCAGAAAATTTTTGTGTGGTTATTAATGTATGTGAGCTGTAAAAACGAAACCAATTTTTTTGCATTAGTGTTTAAATAAATAATGTAGTTAACATACATTTTTTTAATTTTTAATCTATTTTTCCAACATCGAATTTTTTATCTTAAAATCAGATTGTACTTTAAAGAACCCTTAAAATATTAGACGCTAATTAAATTTAAAAACAACGTGAATGATGAATTTGAGATCCATCATCAATTTCATTTTTTTTTTTTAAGAATTGAAAAGAAGCAAATTTATTTTTTAATCATCAAAGGAGCTTCATCTGTAGCCACAGAAATTTATTTAGACGGATTTTGATTTTATATTTTCGGAAGAGATGAAAAACCTAATTAAATACATCTTGTAATGTACGAGTTTCATGCATCGGTATTACTTTTAACAATTCCTCAAAAATGGTGAAATGCGTCTCGCAACCATTTTAAAAGACAGCTAATTGATTTACAACCTTATTTTCCATATTCACCTCACAGACAATGCGAAAAGAAACAAAATTACTTGATTTTTCTTTTATTTGATATCTTAAATTGTCGAAATAATCAGTAAGTTTTTCCGTTTTTGAATTTTGAGATAAAGAACATGCTTGAAAAACTATTTTATTTCCTGGACAAACTATTTGATCACTTTGAATAAACATTTCTTTATAATTTAATATTCGATAAAAGTATTCGATTGTTATTAACTCTGACCAGAGATATCGCTTTTATGCGCCACTGCTTTCTTTCAATTTTTCATGTTATTTCAGAAAACTGCTGCATTTTCAGTCCCTACTTGAGCTCTTTCAAGTTCTCTTACGTCATCTATCCTTCGTATTTTTTATATATTGATACATGTTGTTCATTATGACGACAAATGTGTTGAGCATATTTGTTTCACAAAAAGCATAATCACATTTCAACCAGATTATCCTATTAGTTTTTTCAAAACGAAAGAACTCCTTCCCTCACTATTCTTGATCAAATATGATGATCGTCTACAATTTGTCGTTTATGTATTCCACCGCATTGTTTTGATAAAGAGATACTTTAATTGAAGGGGTAAAAAGAATTAATAATAGCCCCCTTTTACTAACGTTAACAAATAATAAATATTTAAGATTTCTATAATAATGATGATCTACTTCATAACTTTTCCTTCATTTTTTAAGTTTTTAAGTTTCATGAATGAAAAAAAAAATTCTGTTATTATGTAACTTGAAAACTTTATCTCATTAAATTTCTTAATAATCACAAACTGTTACGTTTTACCTAACAAACGGATTCGGTAAGAAAAAAAGCAATCATCACGAATGAAAAACAAATTGTTTTTCACTGCGCGAGTTTCCTTTAAGTAATATTTTAAGGTTAGGCAATGCTATTAAATTATTAATATTAAGAATTTTACACCTATATTAATTTCTGATTAAGTATAATACTATGTAAGTTATTTCAAGAAATGTAAAGGGAACTATATAAAGTCATTTTCATTTTTTAAGCTGGGAAAAGCAGATTAATTAAACTTCCAGTCAAGAAATATACTTTGCAGGCTTCATTTGGGTAGCATGAAAGACAACGTATTGTGACTCTTATTGTGGAAACATGATCATTGTGAGCTGCCTTTTTAGAAGGCATTCCTACAAAATTGGATATTAAATTATGGCTCTCTAAATTAATCCTTCAATGAACACATTAATGATAATTTTGACTATTCCTTTTAAAGTTTCTTATGAAAATGTCGCGTAATGATGTTGCGTCTCCTCATAGCAGTGTCTACAATGAAAACTAAAATGCTAAAATAAAAAAAAATGGTTCGAGACTTGATGGCATTAAAGACCCGCTATGATTCCGTGCCTGATACACGTTCAATCTGTCGGGGCTCAAAATCCTCCATTTTACGTGGTGTGAAAGTTAGAAGAGGGGTACTAGCTCAGGTGTCTTCCTCGTCACTTGACCGAGGATAAGAATCACGAGTTCCGTCGCGAATACCCCTCGTGTTGCTTCTAGCGCGACGTTAATAAACTTTAAACAAACCAATTAATTTCTGATGATCAAGTTTGTACATCTATAGTTAATTTTAAAAATTTAGCGAATAGATGAATTAAAAATCTAGTAATTCAATTTTAAAAAGACTATAAATATAATGAATGAAGTTGTTTAATAATTTCGGAAGCCTTACTTGATTTGAATTTATTTGTCTTATTTCATGTATTATAAAATTGCGCTCTTAAAACTCGTTCAATTTTTAATACCGAATTGTTTAATCTAATGTCTATGAAATATTATATTTTTTAAATGTGCGTATTTTGCTTAGAGTTTTTTGTATAACTAAATTGAGAAAAAAAAATGCTAAATGTCTTTAACTTTTACACTTAGGTATCAGAAACATTTAAAAGCATTACATTTTAGTTTTTATTTAAGACACTGTTATGAGGAGACACAACATGATCATAAGAAACTTTGAAAGGAATAGTCAAAATTATCATTAATGTGTGCACAAAATCACATCGCACTTTGAAATTTCGTTACCTTTAAAGAAACATAATTTTTATTTACTATCATTAAGAGAGTTCTACATTGTCACCATTTAGAATAGTACATTTCCTCGTTGACGTTTCTATGGGCGCCTAGAGCGCAGAGTGCTCTTCAAGCCCAAATCCTGTATATAGAAGTTGCTTTGGAAGGATGGAGTTTTCATTTTTGATGGTAAAGTCCAAAAATAAAAGTAGTTTGATGAAAATCGGAATGAATGATTGCCGTTATCTTTGAAGTGTTATTTTTAGCTGATTTAATTTTATGTAAATTATTTAAAAGACCTGGTATTAGGGCAAAAATTTCTGCAAGTTCTTTAAGTTGTTCAATTGCTTGTATAGTGTTGTTCACTGGATTATGGTTTTTATTTTGATTATAATAGTTAGGTTTATTTTTGCGAGTTTCAGTGGTAGGTTGCGCCATCTGTTGAGAAGAAGTTAATGCTTGAGCGAAAGTGAAATTATCCCTGATGGGTTTTTTTCAGTGGAATATTATTGTTTAAGTATGTTTTTTCGTGGCTTAGGGAAAAGTTTGCAACCTTTGTTGGAGGAAGAATGTCCTTTTTCGTTACAGTTAATAAAGGTAATTTCTTGGGTTTTGTTTTGAATTTGACAATCGCGAGTGAGGGGTGCACCGGAACATTTGATACATCTTGGAGTCGTTTTGTGCGCTGTGATTAAATTTATTTTAATTAAAACATTGAGTGGTGGTATTATTTTTGTTGTTATCTATTGTAATTGACATAGAGCAAATTTTAGTAAGATCAAAGATTTTTTTTGATTTGTTTCGTTTCTTGGTAGTGTGACCATGCAGATCGGTAGGGGGAGCTTCGTTCGCCTATCGATCAATTGGTTAACTTTTATAGGATTAAAGCCGAGTTCTTCAAGTTCTTCAAGAATATCTGTAACATCAGTATTTAATCGTAATACTCAAGATTAATTAATTTGCGGTTGTTTCTTCCACTCTCTGTTAGAGGGCGCTGCTAGTGCGGATATTGTCCGATTTCTTGAAGACACGAACGTTTCCACATGCTAAAGTTTTTGTATTAAATTAGTTTTTGTGGATTAAATTTCCTTGCAAAATAGTTACGGCGATTTGTCTTTGGTACAAAGCTATTCAACTCGACAATCAACCAACAATTCGAATATTGACTTAAAACATGTAGAATAATCTAGAGGGAGATTTAAATTTTCAAATTCCTGTTAATAATTAAATTTCCACCCATATATCCATTGACACGCAATCATGAATTTTCTTACAATCATACATGATTGCTCTTCCATAGCGCTGTTTTAAAGAATAGTTTCACGGAAAGGATTCTTAGTTCAGTCAAATGCAGAAATATATATATATATATATATATGGTTAAAATAAAACAAAAATTATTGTGTTCCTTGCAAATGTTCTATTTTTATATCAAAATTTACCTTTTGATGAATATGAATATTTACAATGTATATTTGTTTAAAAAGTGATTTTTTGTAATAGAGAAAAGTCCAAAAATTCGAGAATTAGCTTTGGAAACTAAGTCAGATGTAGTAGTGTATAAAGTCAAAGTAGTTAGTTTGGCAAATTATTTTCAGTTCAACACGCACACTACCTGTTATAAGCAACTTAAAGATTAATTACTAAAGACGAAGTGTCTTCATAAAACGACACTGAATGATCAATACCAATATTGCCTCAAGACATACGTAATTTCCTGTTAATAACAAAACATCCCCACACATGTCGATTCACACTCAATTATGACTTAAACGGCTGCTCTTTCGGAGCGCCGTTTCTTGATCTGTAATATACGGGATTCCGATTCGCACAGAGCTGCCGAAACATATACATACATGTAAAGCAGAAATTAAAATCGTGGTGTTGCTTACAAAGTCTTTACTTTTTAAATCAAAACTTGCCTTTTTATGAATAAGAATAATTATAATGTATAGTTGTTCGAAAAGTGTATTTTTAGAATAATAACTGGAAAAAGTACAAAATAACGAGAATTAGCTTTGTAAACAATGCCTGATGCGTAGTTATTATGGCAAATTACTTTTAGTTCAATTGTTTTTTTTTATCTCAAATTATTTTTATTATTAATAAATCAAAAACTGATACTAAAATTGTGACATTGGGCTATTCGCGGTTTCTCTTTACTAACCTTGGGGACTTTTAAGTGAGATTGATTGCTTTGGCTAAACAACTTTTGCCCAACCAAAAATGAAATGTGATACGTAAAGTTATTATGTAAAGCAGTTAGAAATGAAGTGAAGTGGTGGAGTTAAGAAATGTATAAACTCCGTCTAAAGGAGTAGAGAATCTGAAGGAGAGGCTGTATTAGAGGTGAAGCTGAAGTGATAGATACGAGGAAGGAGGAATTAGAGATTGTAGTAGAGGGTTCGAGTAAAGATTGCTGCTAGAAGGATATTTCCTAATCCAGAGTCTGAGTTTAGCGAGGAAGGATTAGTGGTAAGAGGCTGTTGATTAAATTGGTGGGTTGAACTAAGTATTAGAAAGCTTACCCGGGGAGAGCATAGGCAGTATGTCATAGTTAATATATGTAATAAATTGTTTAAAAGTTGTTTTGGTGATTCTGTAATTATTTGTGTCGTAGTGTTTAATAATTGAATCTAGTGATGGCACAAGATGAACCTCGGGTCGATCGGGCGTCACAAAATATATATTAAAAAATCAAAAACTGATATTAAGGTATATATTAAAAAGATAACAATGCATATTATATATCCTCACATATTTTTTCCATCAGCTATATTTCTCGTGCAAGGGCACAACCGGACTTCGAGTGTTAAAGAGGTTTTTGGAGTTATTACATTTTTTTGTACCGAATATCAGGCATTCCAATTATCGTATTACTTCTATTCTTGGCACTTAAATGGTTAAATATTTTAATATCGCATGATGCTTGAAGCTTGTTTAATTTAATTTTCCTAAAACATTTATAAACAATTCTGGTAATTTAAATAGTAACTCTAATTAAATGATAATCTATTGACAAATTAATTTAAAGGTTCTGAAGAAATAGCATTTTTCTAAATATTTACTTCAAGCATATTAACCACGAAAGTGTCATATTAAGAAGCAGTGTGATACTTGGAATGTTTGATAACTTAAAACGAACAACTACAAAACTTGAAATAATACATTAAAACTCGAACATTATTTATGTGCCATACACACAAAATATTACTGATGGAGAAATAATTTTATGATAATAATATATTTTCTCGCAATTTTTAAAGTATAATATACCATTATGCTTTATATTTAGAACTCATTAATAGCTTCATTATATATTAGTTGATCACAAAATAAAAATATAACACAAAATAGTTACGTTTCATTTCTTTAGCATTAATTTACGTCGCACTAGAAACAACAAGAGGGCTATTGGCAACAGACTTATTCGAATATTGAATTAAAAAACGTAGAATAAATTATTGGGAGATATAAGTACTAAAATTCCCATTAATAATTATACTTTCCCCTAGAAAAAATCCATTGACTCGCACTCATGACTTTTCTCACGATCATACACGGCTGCTCTGAAAGAGAGCCGTTTCTTGTTTCCAAGTTTATCACAAAATGCCATGGTATAGTCAGATGCAAAAATATATTTATAATAAAATGATAAATTTAAAAAGTGGTGTTGTTTACAAATACTTTACATTTTATATCAAAATTTGCCTTTTGATGTATAAGAATATTTGCAATGTATATTTGTTGGAAAAGTCTTTTTATAGAATATAAACAGAAAAAAAAGTCCAAAACCACGAGAATTAGCTTTGTAAAAAATGTCTGATGCGAAGTTATTTCGATAAATTATATTTAGTTCAATTGCCTTTTTTTTAACTCAAATCATTTTTATTATTAATAAATAAAAATTGATATTAAAGTATACATTAAAAGATAACAGTGCATATTATCTATCCTCATGTGTTTCTTCATTCTGCAATTTTTCCCTTGTGTGGGCCATACCCAAACTTCTAGTGTTAATGAGGCTTTTCAAGTTAATGTATTTAATTTGTCGTATATTTATATGAACGAATCTTTAGTAAATGCCGATGATAATCACTAATATTCAAAGCAGCGCTCTCGTAAACAGTCACGTATGTTCAAAAATAAGGTAATGTGGGGAAATTTAACGACGTCTTTAGTAAGACATATTAGAGAAGTATGTGCGTGTGAGAGAAATTCCTTCTGTGCAGTAATAGTTACATATGTACTTCATTAGCAGATACAGCGCTCTCTAGGATCAGGTGTATCTTCTACAAAGCACCCCCCCTACACAAACATATATATATATATATGACTTCTCAGGAAACTCGAGATATGACAGGGTTCAACGCAACACCACTCGTGTAAAATTCAATAAAACGTTGCCTACGTGGATCAGATGCTGTGATTTTCTAAGGAGTGTATAATGGGAGGAAACCAATCGACTGGTTTGCATAGATAACGTTTTGGTGATGTCATCTGCTGTTAAAAGGGTTATTCAAAATGATTCATCCGATTTCAAATTCCCATATTTTGATAAGTAAACGACTCAGAATGAAAACTAATATATGATCACAAATGAAAGCAAGATTTTTATTGTGAAAAATAGAGCTCTCATTTGCTTTCCCAATACACTCACAAACCGCTCTTCGCAATGGTAACACTGAGATCGATGCGTTTTTACTGAATAGATGGCGTAGTGATCACATATGCAGATATGAGCACGTATGTTAAAGATAACTTAGGCAATTAATATTTGTCAACACCATCAGCGCGAAATAAAAATATCTTAATTAGTGGAAAACACATGCTTCAAATCATTTTTGATCACTTGTTTTGAAATTTTATGCGTGCTAGGGAAGAAAAAAAAAAGAAAAAAAACTCCTGTTTTCTTTTATGAATTATTGCTTCCAAAGGTTCAGCACTTGAATACGTTAGTCTCAATTAACCTTTTCACAATCTTGGAAGGTTGTTTAATATTTCAATGCGGATAAATATATACAGTAACGATACTGAATGAAAAGTACTAGATCAGATATTTATATAAATTAATCATTAAAAAAAGGTATAACACATATTTAGTTCTGGAATATTATTATTTTTTATTTCCGCGAGAGATTCAACTACATATAAATACATTTTAAAGGGAACTTTCTGCAATTTATGTATCTATTTTTCTACTGAGTTATTTATTGCTCAAGAAACACGTACTCATATTTATGATTAATATCTGAGAAGTGAATTTTTCTTTACATTCATTGGAACAAATTGATTTTTGCTGTTACTCCTAAAAAGTTAAAAAAAATACTTGAATTCAGGGGAAATATTTTTTAATAATTTTGGACCACTTGTTTTGATATGTTATACGAGATTGAAAATAATTTATAAGTTTTTAAAATTAGGTAAAATTCAAAAGGCTTCCTATTAAATAGAGACATCAAATAAAAAAGAAATAATGGTGTGTCAGAATTATAATACAAACACTGAAAATCCTAATAATTATAATCAGTACAGTAATTATATTATTACAAAATAATCATAATGTTTTTATTTTGAAGCTTGTTATTTTAAAGATGGGATAGATGTCGGTGCATTGTTGCGTTTTTTTAGCGCCGTCTTGTAAGGATCGGGAAAAAATGTGAAATGATTGAATTTCGCATTACTGAAGCGCCTCTGGCGGAGTTTAATGAGGAAACTTTAGAATCGCTGTAGGCCGTATCTTTATTCGGAACACCACTCACACACATAAAATGAATGTTTCTTCATTTTAATGTTTTTTATGTTCTTTTTTGAAATAAATATTTTGAGCAGAATTTTTTCTTTGCGATGAATTTCAGATACAAAATACCACCAATCATATACACCTTGTAATAAAAACTACGATTTATATAACCGCACTACGCACATTTAGCTGTTACTTCACAAAAGGCCAAATAAAAATATTATGATTCAGGTAAAAAATGTTTTTAATAACATTGGACCACTTGTTTTGAATCATTATAAGTTATTGAAAATTAATAAATTTATAAAAAAAAGGGAACAAATCAATAAATATAAAATTTTATACATTATAAACAGTAAGATAATTTGTGCCTTGATAATTTGGTTACCGTGATTGAGCAGGGAGGTGAAAAGATTGCATTAGAGCAGGGGTCGCCAAAGTGGTCTATATAGACCCCAAGGGGTCTATTTAACAACAGTATTGGGTCTATCTGACCCAAGAGGTCGAATGGGGGTCTATTGGAACTCGAAGGAAAAACAATTCTTAATACGCAAATCACACATATCTAACTGCGTACGTAAAAATTTAAAATATTTTTTTAATTGACTTAATATTATATTCTTTATAGAAAATAAAATAATAAATCAGAAAACAATCTGACCCTTTTTTCCTTATGTGTTTTCGTATGTATACCGTGACGTCACAACTTGACCTTGTGACCAGTTTTTAATTTGCACGACTCATAGTATGTAGCCAGAAGAGCGATTGAGGCTTATCCGTGTCTCTTGCTGGCGAACCCATCAACCAATCAGGAGCCTTTGGCGCAGACTTGGCGAGCGACGACACTGCCGTTGGCTTTCTATGTATTAAGCGCGAAGGGAATCTTCAGTACTCCGTTTTCTTTCTTCTTATGTTTGTGGTTTTAGATCTTTTAGTTTTTTTATACGGCAGTTACGCATCGTGTCGTTGGTTCGTCCTTTGTCTCCATCGCAAACCATACGAGCCTTGCATATGAGTCAGATGCATATGTGCGCATGTCCAATTCTACACTGGATGCTACAAACGCAAATATCATATGCATTTCAGCTATTTTTGTGAACTGTGAACAGTATTAAATGCTTATAGTGTCATTATTACTACTATTATATCTACCATGGGATAATTAGTTATAGTTTCTATAAAACTATTCGTTTAGTTTTGATATCAATTTTAATTATTGTTACTTGTGAAAAGGTAAGCTTTAATAATGTGGATTAGTATAATATACCAACTTAATTTTAACTTATTTACAGAACCCTAATTTAAAAATGACAGCTTCAGTATCTAAAAAGAAATGTCGGTATTATTCATTGGATTACTTAAAATTTGGATTTATTTGTTCACTGACAAATCAAACTATTCCTATGTGTCTTATATGCGATAAAACTTTTGGAAATGAATACATGAAAACGTCAGAAATGAAAGATCATCTTGAAAGGCTTCATTCAGATAAAAAAAAAATGAAGAATTAGAATTTTTCAAAAAACTCAAAGAAAAATTCACATGTCGACCAACTCTAAAAAGTTTTATGAAACAGTCTACTGAAATTGAGAATGAAGGAGGATTAATTGCTTCGTACAAGATTTCGCTTAATATAGCAAAGAGGGGAAAACCCCACACAATCGCAGAAGAAATTGTAGTACCTGCAATTAAAGACGTCATTGAGAATGTGATGAAAAAAGACTCTACTAATGTTTTAAAGTCTTTGCTATTAAGTGCAAATTCTGTAAAACGGCGTATTGACGAAATGGCCGAAGAAATAGAAAACACAGTAGTTTCGGAGCTAAAAAATTGCAAGTTCTCTATACAACTTGATGAATCTGTTTTTGGCGTTTCTGCTATTCTTATGGCGTATGTTAGATATTTAGGTAAAATTAAAGGAGATGTCATTGATGAATTTTTATTTGCTAAATATCTTGAAACCGATGGGAAGGGAATGACAATTTTTAGATGTTTACAAGAATCTATATATATATAAGCGAAATACCACTGACTGACTCATCACGATATCTCTAATACTATACAACCGATTGACTTGAAATTTGGTACAATTACTCATTTTGCCATGTAGACGCTCACTAAGAACGGATTTTACGGAATTCTTATCCAAAATGTCATTTTCATCCGATAATCTACTCTTATC
>BMAW01034806.1:0-10899 GCA_019974015.1 Nephila pilipes | reverse complement strand
AATTTCTACTTTAGATACGAGTGAAGAAACTCTGAGATCTAAATTTGAACGGAAGATCTTTGTTTGCAATTTAAGGTTGAATTATTAGACTTGATTTAAGGTAATTATATGAAAAGAAAGAAAAAAAAGTTTGTTTTATACTATAAAAATGTAATTGTAAAATAGTTTAATACTCTTCAATATATTAAGAAGATATAATTCAATGAGAATGTTTATTTCATTCTTAACGTTAGAAATTTCCGCGTGTTTTTTTTTATATATATATATATATATAATTATTATTAAGAACGGTTTATTTCATTTCGAGTTTTGCCACTAATACCACTCTACAATCATACATTTTATGTTATTTTTAAAAATGCTTTTAATCAGAAATGTTAAGGAATCCACATGGAATTTAAAAAGAAGGCAATGCTTTTAAAAACTAGTAGTTTTTCCAATTAATGGAGATTTTATTTAAGCTAAATATTTATTTATCTAATACAAGCTTTAACTGTGCTATTTAATTTTTTTTGTTTTTTGTTTTTAATAAAAATAGTTTAATAATATTTATATAGTACTATAATAGATACATTTCAATTAAAAATGTTGAGAAACTAAATATGTTCATAGAAAAAATAATATGTAGAGAAAAGCGAAAAATGTTTCCCTCCAAAAAGTAAATAATTTAAAATAAATATATTTTCCGTACGTAAATTTTATTTAATGTTATTTAGAATCACTTATGATTATCAACGAACTGAACTCAATATAACCTCTACAGAACTATAATAACTTAATTAGGTAATATAAATGGAATAATCAATTATATTTAGCAAGAAGTACTGCAGATTTATGTTTGCTAATAATCACTGACACATAAAATGGAGAAGGTTTCCTTGTTCCATCAACCCTAAAAAACTATTTCCAAGAAATTCCAAACATAAATCGTCTGCGGTTAAAGAATTCTGAAAATGTGTTAATCGGCCAACCAGTTTTGGTTGCCACCTCACAAACCGAAATCATTAAAGTATCCTTAAAATTGTCCATTGTGGGCAGAAATTAGCACAAAATATGAATATGCGTTATTTTCTGTGTTTTCTCAAGAATTATTACCAATTAGAACATCTGTTCCATTTTACTCATATGTTGTTCTTGGAACACTACTGACGTATCATCTTGAGCATCGAAACCAACGCAACCAGTAATTACTACATCGAAATCGTCGTATTTTGTCTATCGTAATCTGATGCAATGTCTACGATGTCCTACGTCACATAAGCACTTATCTCCGCCACTCGTGTGAATGAAATTTCGTGAATGACACACCGCACGTATACTGGGCTACGTGCGGGTTTCCACGCAGAGTAGGGGGGCCCTTTTAAGGGGCGCTTAACCCCTGTTTTAGAGGACGGTATCGGGCGTGAGAATTAAGTTTTCCGCCCCAGATATAGTTTACAAGGGCAAATGAATGAGATTCTATTTCACTTGTAACGCTTGGGCTTACTTACTAAGATTATTTGAAATAAATTTGCTATCTGTGAACTTATTACAAAAATATATAATTTTTATTATAAATGTGATGTATTATAAATGAAATATATTGTTTCTAATTTTCTAGTGTCCTTGCTTTCCATATGTACTTTCGTTTCAAGGCTTTAATTACTTACACAATTGTATTCTTTTAACATTTTCATTAAAAAAAAAATTTTCTTTTCTCAGTAATTTATTTCTATTTCTGGAATCAAGAATTTTTATAAAACTCTTTTTATAATCACCCTTTATTTTGTATTTAAAAAATGTCGAATGCAGTAAAAAGATTTTACTGTAAACTTACTAAAAACTAGAAAATGATACTTTGAATATTTGCTAATTGGTAATTTTACTTCATTCACTCTAAAATAATCTAATAAGAAAATCAGGAAATGAGGAAAATAGTGTTTTTTTAAAACAAAATCGAATGCCAATTTTTAAAAAAAATATCTTACCAAAGAAAACATTTGAACAAATTAAATTTAGAAATACATTTCATTATAAAATATATTTGGAATTTCTTTGTTCATTTCATCAGTTGAATTAATTATTGTTAATAAGAGGAATATTATATTTGGATGAATGTACTATTTATATCTTCATCCAAATATAATATTCGATGAATGTACTACTATACAAATCATAAATAAATATTCTTTATTTTTTTAAAGTATTAAATTTGTTAAGCGTTCTATCAGCCTTGGTTATTAACATAACGGTTTTAGACGAATTTAGCAAGAATTCTAATTAATAATTCTAATGTAAATAAAAAATTATTTGAAAATGACAAGTTTATTTAGTGGTTAGTTTATATATATATATATATATATATATATATATATATATAATTGTCAGTTTTTTAAAAAATTTCTTTATAACTGTTAGTAAAAAACAACTTTTTACTGTAACATCACCTTCTAATTGAGTCAACTATTTTAAAATCTGATTTTTAAATATCCCAGAGATTTAATACAATTATCAAAATATTGAAATTTTCTCATATAGCACCCTTTCTCTACTCCAATGCTTTTTAATTTCTATTAACTTTATTTTGTTTCTGTGTCGTATTATTTTAAATTTGGATTTTACGCCCCCATTTTATCCTAAACAGAATAAATACTTGAGAGCATTTGATAAAATATTGTTGGCAATTAATTATTCGGTTACCGCGAGGAGGCGCCTTGTCTCGTGTAAGTGAGAGTGCACGGGTTCGTAGATAGTATTACAGTATACAATTACGGCGGGTTATTTCGTGTTGTGATGTAATTTCTCCTCACCGCAAAAGCAGGATAAGTTAAAATATGGGCTGTTTGGAAGCCTTGTATAGTTTTTAAATAGTATAATTATTTGTTTATGTGTGATTGGCGCGTAGGGACTGTAAATAAATGTGTGTTCAAAATAATTGTTTTCCCTATTTTGCTTGGAGGATTATTGCTTTCCAATAAATATCTTTACCCGTTCTACAGAATTATCATATATTAATGTTATAGCGGCGTTCTATCGCGTTTTTCCCTTCAACTGACTCTTTGGGATTTTAATATGATGTTGTCTGAAATGAATATGTCTCCCAAAGATAAAATTACTGAAGTGTAGTGAAAAGAATCGAGAAAACGCGTTTGTAAGCTGTGAAGAATTTAATACTGGCAATAGTGATAAAGAGAGGCAGGTGAAGTTTCAATGAAGATTTCAATATCTTGTCTACTGTGAGTAAAGAGGTATATAATTAAGGATAATTGGAATATGCATAGTTCTATTTAGGATTAGGACCCGATTGGTTAGTACCAGTTGAAAACAATATTAATCTTTAAATTCAGACATGGGTAGAAGGCAAATCAACAGGATTGAATAGAAATATCTCGTGTTTTAATTATTTTGAAATCATAATGATCTCAAATTGAATTTTTACCTAGTTTGAATTCATTAATGACTGTGTTGATCAGTGACTCTAAACATTCATTAATAAGAGAAAGAGAAGGATGTCATATCGGAGCGTTACATTGTACATGTTTTAAAAATTATTCTTTTCAAAATATTTTGCATGAAATATTCTATTCCAATAACACTTCACTTTTAAGTCACTAGATGTTTATCGTTACATGTCAATTAGCTCCATATTTCATTTATTGCGTTTCATATTGAACAGATTCCTTTGAAATATGTTGTGTGCGGAGAATCCAAACAATGTTATTCAATCGCAAAACAGACCTCATAAATACATGCAAATTATAGAATGAAAAATTACATTTTTAAGTAAAATAAATTGGCTATATTATAAAAAAAAATCAGATGATATTGTAACATAAGAACCAAAATTTTTTATCAACTTAATTTTTTTTTAAAATCTGAAAATGTTCATTTTTCGTATATAGATCTACTACTACAAAGAAGAAAATGAGATCTTATTCAAATCATACTAAAAGTAATATTTTCGTGCGAGTTTATCGTTGAGGAAGTTCGAAATATGCTTAAATGTTCTGTAAACTCTTAAAACAACTGTAAGCGCGAGTTTTCTTTTGTTCTTGTGAATTATAATATCAATAACGTTGAAGAAAAAGATTATACTTAAGTTTGCAATTATTAAATTATGCACCTTCCACGACAGCCATGTAAAAAAAATAAGTATCTATTTTAAATATAATTGTGTAGAGTTTTAAATGTAACGCTTTAATATTAAAATGTTTAAAAATTAATAAGTACAAATTATCCGAATAAGACATTGAAGCAAGGCAAAATATTACTTTCCCTAACAATATAAGAAAAGGATATTTTATACAGATAAATCTTAAATACAACGAATACGCTTAAATAAACATTTACTTTTGTTACAAATGCAATATACATTACGCATCCATTTTATGTTATTTCTTTAGAAGAATTCTGAAATAAAACCTTAAAGATACTTTTCATTACTTTATACAAAATGAATTGAGTATTCGGAGTTTAAATTAAATTAACGTTTTTAAATATGAACATTTATTAGCAGTATGTTTGAAAATATCTCACTTTCATTTGTTCCAATAATGCGGGTTTCAGATTGAAAATTAATTTGTTCGGATAATTAATACTGTTGAGATAAACATATGAAGCAGGCGTTATTCTTCGCTAGTTCGATTTGTAATAATACAGTTCGATTTCTCAATCTACCCTCAGTATTTGTATCTTTCGGTTTTTCACTTTATGATTCAACAAGCGCAATAGCATTAAGAGATGTTGAATTTAAGCGATACTGTGTGTTGAGTATACTTTTTTTTATTCTACCTTTAAATTTGAATAAAGTATGCTTAACTATCTGTAACTCTTTCAAAACAAAGACAGTGTCAGTCGATCATAAAATATTTTAAAATGAAAATATCAAAGCATAAATAAATGACAATAGTTATTTTAAGTGTCTATAGATTTTAATAATAACCTATATATAAAAAGAGGGTTAATGATATAACGGAATGTTGAGCTGAAACGAAATTTCATTCAAACTATGTGAATTCGTTAACGTCGCAATATGGCTATGCAATGGATTATCGCATTGTTTCCCAAATGCATATCCTTAGAATACGCGTGCAATTCTGAAAAAAAAACAAGGATATGTTAAAGTATCTCTCTGTTCTATTAATAGGTGATCAACGAAGTTCTTGCAAATTAAACAAACAAAAATAGATTCTATAATTTATTTATATTGAAAGTGAATGAGATGGTAATTATAGGCGTTCTAATAACAAAATAACCATTATATTATAATTTATTGATAGTAAATACTACCAAAGATACTTATGTTAAGATAGAAATTATCTTTTTTCTAAAATAACTAATCTTCAATGACTGACTTTTATATAAAAATACACGTGGGATTTTAAAAAAAAATTATTGGTTTGATGTTTTTATTCGCATAAAGTTCATATTTGTCCAGATGTCCCAAGGACTCGTTAATTCATTTTTGAAAAACGTATCAAGATCTAGACTAAATTTTAAATGTCGGAATGAGAGGGAAAATGGGTGATGTAATGATAGGAATGGGGGCCGGCGCCAAAAATATCTCTAGGTTACTCCGTTACTTTAAATGTTATTACTAGGTTACTTTAGATTACTTACAATTTATTGTTAAAGTGATTCGATAAAGCAGATTTTTACTTCACTGCGCATAATCCAGGCGCATATCAGGTTCCATGATATCACAATTTTTCTTGCTTCTGACTATGTTCGCTTAGTTTTTTGAAGATCGTGTATTTATTTGAGTGTTTTTTGAAGCAGGATGTAGCTTTTTGAAGACTATTATTTTTACACATTTGTATATTCTTTGCAGTAGAACTGCAATTCAGTTTCGACTGAAATCGAATAATTTAATAATCATATTCGGCGAGCAATTTAATTTTCTTCCGTTAAACAATATTTTCAACAAAACGCTCCAAATTCTTACCTCAACAGTTGTGTGATACTGATAATCCTTCTATTTAAAACATTCCGAACTCATACCTCAAATCGCAAAATTGAACCACCACGAAATATTCTTTTAAATTCTGTTACTATATAGTACGTGTTTCTAATTCAATTACTTTTCTGCATTAAGGCACACTCAGTGCAGTGGATTAAATATCCGCTTTCTAGCTTCTCTCTTGACCTGGGATCACATTATTATCCACTTTTCATTTATTTTTTTCGGTAATTTTGAATCAATTGAAAACTTTTCTTTTTTAATTTCTTTTCTTAAAAATATTTTTGCTTCTTAATAATTTTATTTTTTTTTAGTTTAATTAATTATGTTGAAGCGATTTTGTTTGTATACTTTGTGGTCTAGCTCTCGAACGATACATCTCTAGATTATGACTCTTGTCTTTTGGAAAATAGCGCTGAAAAACATCAATTTCGGGTTTCTTGAAATTTTAAATCGTTCTATTCAGAAATATATCAATCTAAATAACTAACACAGTTAACATACTGGTAGACGAAATGAACATTTCTCCCTCTTTCAAAAAAGAATGGGGGTAAATATTAATTAGTAGTGTTCCAAATTTTAATCGCACAATACTAGAGGATTTTTTTTTTTTTTTTTTCGCTTTCTCTGATCCTCTTTCTCTAAGATTTCTCTCTGCTACATATAGGTTTGGCGTATATTACTTTATATGAATGCTACGATCTCCATGCTTCTTACAATTTATTGTTCACCATAGATTTTTTTTAAAGATCGTGACATTCATTCATTTATTCGCTCCTATTAAAACAATTGCGCTAAAAAATTTTTATAAAATGTTTTGTTGAATTTTATTTTAAATATTGAACCATGCAAATAATGGGTACTCCAGCTAGTAGTACATAAATAATGCAACGAGTTTCAAACCCAATAAACATCGTAAAATTCTGGAAAAAAAAAGCATGGATATTTGAATATTCTAATAAAGATCTATTGAATGGGCTTTATTACAAAAGAAATAATTTAATGATGCCTTATCAAATAATACAAAATTGAATGTGGCTTTCGAGTTTACAAAAGCACCGCTTTTTGATTTTATTTAATGTTCTTTTGAAAGTACTAAGGTAGATTAAATTTCAAATACAAAAGCAAAATTATTCATTGCAGTGTGATGAAAGTTGACCTACAATTACAGATCTATGTTCGACATTTTGAAAATATTTTAATATCTAGTTATCAATTTGTCCTTGAAATATGAATGGGAAGCTACCGCAAAGCATTCCTTGAATTTTAATGCGGATGTAGAAATTTAAAAGAAAATGCAAGTGGACATTCTTAAAGGAGCCGAAGTTGCAGATGATTGACAGAGGGTTAATTTTTAAAAAAAATTATGAGATTCTTTCTTTACCACAAACCGCAATTCAGTTGATGGTTTTCGTGCTTCGGTATGTACAACGACCTTTCAAGGTCATATTGTAATTACGTTTGTTATACAACCTTCAAGTGAAAACCGTGAAAAACTTTCTTCACATAATCTCAAATGTACATGCTTAACATACAACGTATTTCATCGGACTTGACATTTTTGACCCTTAACATATTCATGCATTTTTTACCATCATTGCAGAGAATTTTGTTGCAGATGTTAAAGTACTTTTCATTTCGTCCTTTTTTTTTTTACCATTTTTAGAAATGTACTTTGATACATACATTTAAATAACAACTATCATTGCATGCATTAATCATAAACATCTTGAAAAGTTTTTTTTTTCTTGTTTCGATATTTTGCAAAAAAAAAAAAAAATACCTTCATAAAACGTGAAAATGTCTAAATTATTTTTAGAAAGTTAGGCACATGAAATACTTAAAATAAATCTAGACGTAAATAATGTCAAAAGTCATAAATTTACTATTTGATGTTCAAGTAGATTTGATGTTATTTTGATGTTCAAGTGTTTACTATTTGGTCCACTTCATGTTCAAGATTTTTCTTGAACATGAAGTGGACCTTTATTAGACATACAAATAACATCTCATGGTGCTAAACACAGGATAGAAATAGCATCCTTTGCACTCCAACTTCATAAAAACCATAAACACCTTCCCATACATTATTTAAGTTTAAAAGTCATACAAATATTCAAAAAAAATTTACGAAAAGTTTTAGGAAGAATATTATGAAATTATTAAGAGAAATCTTAACAAATATGTTTAAAAAATACCTTTTATACAAATTAATAAGTCATTTATAGGAAGAACACACACACAATTGTACCATTTTTGAAGGTGAAAAGGTTCATAAATGAAATATGTTTAATTTTAGAAAATAAGTAAAATATTTTTTATTGGGAAAATATACAGCTCTATTTCGTAGGAATGAACTATTTTTAAAATTTACTTGTAATATATGGCTTCATAAAGCTGTAGATAAGCGTATTCAATAGCCAGTTACATTCTAAACTATGTTAAAAATCATAGTATGTTTCTAAATACTTTTAATTTATAGTTTTAATTGGAGTTCCAAAAATATTAGATAATTTCGTTGATTTAAATCCTTGCAGCCTATTAGGTGAAAGAACAGATTTCATTCCTGAGCTATTTTAATGAAGAAAACAAATTTTTTTTTTTTGCTCAAGAAAATATTAATTAATTATTTATATAATATGTTACTGTGTTCAGAATCTACAACAGTGTATTTCGTCAGAATAAATTTTTGAAAATTAATTAATACAGATTGAGTATTGTTTGAAAAATCAACATATTATTCAAGATGTTCGAACCACAAATAGTACAACCTGTTTCTTGGAGTATTTTCAAGTACAGTTTGAAATACAGAGCAATATACTGCAAAATATGCAGATATACTTTGTGATTTGAAAATTATGTGTTCCGCTGCAAACAGTTAGAGATTTGTGATCCTGATTTTACTACTGAAATAAAATTATTTCTATTGGTAATGAATGTCTATTATCTATTTTTTTAATATATTAAAATAACACACGCGTGACAATAATTATTGTATTTTTAGTTACAATTAACAAATGATTCATTTCATATTTTTGCAACGTCACCTCTTTAATGTCCACTAAACAAAATAAGGTAATATTTTTAAAAATAAATTTTTAAGAAAACCATTAAAATAGTTTTACAATGTTTTTAAAGTTTTCCATACTTCTTCATGAACTCACTCAAAATGAACTTTAAACCAATTTATTTATTTTTATACTGAAACTAGAACTTCATTATTTCATTCTTGAAGCAACAGTTTTTTCCATAATTAGAAGTGGATTGACTTAATTTGATAAGTTTACGTATTTCACGAAATAATTTTGATTTACACCTTTTTTTTTTTTTTTTTTTTTTAAATGAAAATTTCTCTTGCGTATGCCAGGATCGTGTTTCTAAGAATAAAAGTATGCAGTAAAATGGATACTATTCATCAATATTCTCTTATGTTGTAAATAAGCAATTAATTCAAAAGAGATGAAGTCTAGCATAGTGTTTTATGAAGAATTAACAGAAAAAAAATTAAGCACAAAGGTGAGAAACATTTATTCAAATCAGTATAATCAATATTGATTGAAATTAAATAATATTAATTGCATCAAATGTTTTCGACAGCACAATGCTTATTATTTTCCTTTAACAACGGAAAAAAAATTCTCAAAAGCTTCTTTGGTAGATAATATTCTATATAACATATATATATATATATATATATATATATATGTATATATATATATATATACTCTATATATATATATATATATATATATATATATATATAATTAATTAATTAAATATAATGAGTTGAGGTGAAATCCTAATTTATTTGTTTACTTGATTGATTTGAGAGACTAGTTCAAATCTATAGAGCTGGAGATATTACTCCGCCGTCTGAAGTACAGAACAAGCACGCAGATGAGCCAGAGGAGAGAGAATTTTCTCTTACTTTGAGTTTTATAGTAGGGATTTTCGTAATAGATCACGTGGTGTCGGTGCAGGGATTCTTAGAGACTTAATTATAGACAGAAAGTCTAGTATGGAACATCCCAACAGGCCTGAAGCTGCGGGATCTGCATATTCAGCGAATTTTTTTTGAACGTGTGATTTCATAAATTAAGTTCAAAAGAAATGGTATCAGGAAATAAGAATGAATACTTTACTTTTAAATGAGAGAATGGGAAATATTAGGAAATTAAATTATTATTAAGAGAAACTATTATAAATAAAAGTTAAATCATTTATTTATATATATATATATATATATATATAAAATTCTCAAACATTACATACAAAATATAAAATAGATTTAGAAATGGAACTGAACAATAGTAAGGGGGAAAAAGATATTAATACCGTTGAATATATTACAGTACAGCAAAATATAGACAGCTTGAAAAATCAATACCCACAAAGAAAAATTATTAAAAAAAAATTACTAGACTAAAAACTCAATAGAAATTAAGGCTGGAATTGATAAAGCAAGTAACTATAAGGCTAAATAACATTAGGTACAACAAAAGTAAAGAGAAAAAAACTCAATTGAAAAATAATGAGAACGGAAAATCATAAGATGTAAAAATGTGAGATAATAGAATAAAATATATCCAAACCGTACAGACATCAAACTGATAAGTAGAGCTATTCTAGAATTAAGGGTGAATATATATAAAAAAAACTGTAAGTATATCTTATATAAATGTAAAATGGGATCAAATTAAACGCTGAAATCCAAAAACGAGAAATTTAAGAAATCAAAAAGGATAATACAATAATAATTCTATACATAATTAGAGATGTAACGTTTAAAAGCAAAACATATTGATAATATGCAAAAACGTAGAAGATCAAAAAAAGAAAGATTAAAAGAAAAAGAACATTTGCATGGAACAATACAGTTTGCCAATTGAAATTAAAATTCCAAATTCCCGCACATAGTAAAACAAAAAAAAAAAAAAAAAAAAAAAAAAAAAAAAAAAAAA
>BMAW01034802.1:0-14550 GCA_019974015.1 Nephila pilipes | reverse complement strand
TTGCTGAGTCTTTTTGTAATTTAATAAGTTTGAATAACAAAAAATACTTACTCATTACTTAGTCTCTCTTCTCGAAAGTTATATTTGTCAGATTAAAATAAATATTAATCAAATGCATACATATCCTAACTTTATAATCCTATATGCGCCAAATATGATTGCTTCATTATTTCTTAACACATATCATTATTGCATATATACACAAAAAATATAACTGAAAATTTAAATGGTTAAATGCTTCTCCCCAAAATTCAAGTTTCAAAATCTTAGTCAGATAGCTTTTTGTAATCTTACCAACTGTGTTTCTATGGTAACAAAGAAAAAATCAAAACAACGCAATTGGATATGCAAAGTATTTTATAATACATTCAAAAAAGCTATACCGGTAATATGACCAAATATCCTGTTTAAAAAATTGAAAATAGATTACAATATATAATAATATTCCCTTTTTCTGTTCTCTTGCGTAATATTCATTTTCAATTGAATAATTTCTCGATCACATAAATTGAAATCTTATTGAAATTGGCGGAACATGTAGTTTATTTTAGTCTAGTTTCAGTTTAAAAGAAATTTTTTGCATTAGGCTCAAGTCATAGACGTCATTTTGTATATACATCTTTTTTCCTTCTCACTTATAACTGTCTAAAGGAACAAAAAATTATTTGGTGATACAGGCAGCAGCTTCACCCGTCGTCACGACTGAATAATGACTGTATCATTTTCAAGCAAAAATCATCATTTTAAAATATTTTAAAACCCTGTACCTAAATTTTGTGTATCAGATGTATAAATTTGTTTCTATATTTTTATTGCTCATTGAAGAAAATGAATCGGTGCCATATTTTATGAAAAATGATGTATACCTGTGTATCTGTTCCGATACTGTCATTTACTAGCGTTTGTAGGAATTCCTCGATTCAAAATTCTCATTTATCAAGATTCATCATTTCCAGAAAAATCTGTATAAATATATCAAGAGAGGTAAAAAAACTTCAAGTCATTCACTCGACGTATTCCAGAAGCGGTTCACCTCTTACCCCTTCCATGAATTATTCAACGAACGAGAGGAGGACTGCAATTCCCGAACGTACCGTGATTAATCGGTGTTTAGTCGCCAATATCGATTATAAAGAGCCGAGCATCGATACGGCTCCGTCCTCTTTCCGGCAATATATGGATTTTGAGTTTGGACATGCTATTTTACACAGTTAGGCAAACCGGATCTTTCCCACAAATAAACAGCTTAATGCAAATCTGTTTTCCGATTCAAAGAGAGATGTAGATGTTGAAGATTACGATTTAATTCCTGGAGAGATGTAATCGCTGAATTCGACGGATCAAAGACTTAAAGATAATACGAATTGCACCCATTTCGGTGAATGATCGGACAATAACGCATCACTTCCTTTTATGGGGGGGGGGGGGGGATTAAATTTTTTTTTTATGAATTCGTGGGGGGGGGGTTGCCTAATATATGTTTGTAAGAGTTTGCTTGGATTCAATGTTTTAACTTCAGAAAAGTCATAGATGGATTTGATTTAACAAAATCATGCTCTTCTCTTTGACACAAATGCGATGAAAGATTTAGAGAGAGAGAGAGAGAGAAAGTCGTTGTAAAATACGCTTTAATTCTTGATGAGGCAAACAAAAGCCTTTAGTGTCAATTTATATATAAAATGATTAAAACATTTTTTGATGTAAAAAGCACTAGTATTTGTAGACAGAGGGCACCAATAACTTAAATTGTTGTTACAATTTAGGACTTTCGTCTGTTAAAGGGAGCCGAAACAAATTTAATATTGATTAATAAGTTAGATTTGATTTGGTACTCACTTGTTGCCAAATCAAAGTTTGATATCTGCCGCGTCGAATTGTCACCGTTGGTGAAACCTGGATTCATCATTATGCACCGGAAATCAAGCCAAAAACCAAAACGCTGGGTTGCTTCCGGTGAATTTTTTCCAACAAATGCGAAGACGGTCTGCTCAACCAGAAGAATTTTGACGAATAGCTTGAGAGTTACTAAAGGTATCATGATCGCAAATATGAATAACTGAGGCTTAGATAGCTTTCTAGAGAGACATAATGCTTACTTAAAACAAATGATTTTCGTATCTACGAGCGTCATCTCTTGGAATTTCTAATAACTTATTGAACGACCCTCGTAAATTGACACAAAATGTATTTTTTGAAAGGAATCTCAACTGCTTAAGCTTCCCAAAAGGAATTAGTTTCTTCTCTTGCTTTTTCTACGAGAAGCAAACAAAGATCAGTGATGTGGAAAATTATGCACTTAAAAATGAACTAAGTTTCGCAATCTTTCAAATAAACCAGTTTTTTAATTTAAATCCATATTATACTTTGCAATTTGAATATGTTAAGAAATGCATAAGTAAAATGGAATAAAACGCTCAACTAAAGAGTTTGCGTATGAGTATTAGAAAGGATATTTTCGGATTATTTTTATGAGTAAATAAGATAACTTAAAGGCAAGATACGCTTTGAGAAGGGATAACCTGTGTGAGTGAGATATATATATCTAAGTACAATTCATCACATGTATTTAGAAACGAATATGAAGAGAATCAAATATTAGGTCAATTGAAAAGATTGAATTAGAAACAATTGATATAAGTAGAGTTCCACTGAGAACAGAGAAATAAAGTATAACTACGTTTTAAGTTAACAAGGCAAATCATAATGTAGGGATAATGCATTTATGTTTACTTCTTGACAGGAAAATGATTTAACTGTAAAGATGTGAGATTCCTTCTTATTTTTTCTTCATTTAATATTATTTCCTTCTGTTCTACCAAATCAATTTCTGTGGCTGCTGTAGCTTGTTGGCCACGGTCGCAGACTCACAGCATGGGTTCGAGCACTGATGTCACTAAATACCCTCCATGAAGCGGGACTTATGCATGTTAAATCTTTCGGGGTCCCAAGTCCTCCTTTTGGCGTGGTACGGAAGTTTACAGAGGGAGGAACCAGCCCTAGTGTCATCCTCGTCACTTTACCGAAATTCAAAATTACGATATCCGACACCAATAGCCATCATGTTTCTTGTCAGTGTGACATTAATAAACACATCTTAAAGTGAACCTTATTTTTATTTCCCAAAATTGTTTAATTAATATACAAAGAACAGGAATCAAATGAGTTTTTTTAAATATATATATATATATATATATATATATATATATATATATATATATGCAACAGTGCTCTTAAACACAGAATTGCATCTGCTCCCATAATAACTAGAAACCAAATGTGATCGGGAGAATATTGTTGATTTATTAATAAATTTAATTACAGTAGCCATTAACCTTCCACTTCTATTAAGTGGATTTCTTTTGTTTCCCTCAAGCTGCTGATGATGATAGTGAATTTTTATTGGCGCAAGAGCCAGATGTGGTCATACTGCGCCAAACAAGGTAAATCTGTGGTCTAGACTGTAAAACAATGAAAAAAGATTGATCGACATGAAGGGTCAAGTGAGAAAGTAAAGTTTATCGGCGCAACAGCATGATATGGTTATGCTGCGCCAAATAAGATTTAACTGTGGTCTAGACGAGAAGAAATGGAAGAAAAGACAAATTGGTTGACAGGAAGGAGGTTCGAAAATAGAGAAGGATCGCTAGGGTAACCCGGGGGTGCGTCGCCCGTGTTTACCAAAGGCAGTAAACAACATGGGAAAGAAAAAGATCACTCGGGCGCCTTGGATCATGTTGCCCCTACTTACCTAACGAAGACAAGTCTCTGAGGTCCCCTGATACAATCCCAGGGGACAGGGTGAAAGTCTATACACCCAGATGCTGAGTACCCATTTTAGTCGCCTTTTACGACATGCATGAGCTACATTGGGACTATTCTGTCATCCCCGGTCACCACACGAGTCTCCCTCAAGCTGAAGCATACTTTATTGAATCCTTCTGTTATAAATTGCTTATTTAAATAAAAATAATTTTTTAAAATCTGTTGTCACATTTGTGTGCTCTCTAATGGTAATACTCGGAAGAAACCTAAATATGAGTTAGAAATAATCCCAATTATTCAAAACCCACTCTCACCATTATTTCTGACTGAATAAAATCAACCTAAAATGACTGATTGTTCAATTATTACGACAAGTTTCTAATAAAAAGCAAAATCTTAATTCAAATTTTGTGTCTAACTGTTGATAAATCCTGGAACTATCTTAATTAATTCGATTAAAAGGTTTTTTCAAAAAGTTGTTGTTTATGTATAAAAACCAACGAAGAACGAGACAAAGAGAGTTGCATACAAAAAAAATCTTAATATATTCAAAAGGCTGCTTTAAAAGTAATAAATATACTATGTATATTAATTTATATAAATATGCAATATGTAATAAACATAATATGTATAAATATATATATTAACATGTATGTGCATAAACATAGTATATTATTTCTTATAAGTAAATATATTATATATAAGAAATATGCTGAATGTTTCGAAATTCATGAACAAAACTTTAAGAGTTGATAGAAAACATCTAAACAAGTAATTTTCACCCTACAAAATACAGGCGTAGAACAAGCGGTGAACAGCTATACGGCACTGTAATTTAAAACATAAAGCGCGAGTTTTCTGAAATATCGTCATTTCTACAGTGGATTTCTGGAGGTATGGTGATATACAGAAATCAGGAAAAGAACATGCCTCCCGAAATCTACGGTAGAAATGGCAATGTGTAAGAAAACTCGCGCTTTATGCTTCCCATTACAGGTATGACCTTTTTCTGATTACTGTAGGGCGTCATGACCTCTGAAATCCATTGTAGAAGTGACTATATATGAGAAAACTCGCGTTTTATACTTTCCATTAGAGAGCCGCATTGAGATTCACCGCTTGCTCTCCGCTTATGCATTGTATGGTGAAAATTGCTTGTTTAGGTGTTTTCTATCAACTTTTAAATTTTTGTTCATGAATTTCGAGATACCCTGTATATAAACGTCATGTAACTAAACATCTTTGAGTTATGCTTACATTATGCACATCGTATAAATGCTTTTTACGCTTTCTGAATTATATCAAATAAAAAGGAAAGAATTTTAGAATTGCTTCATAAATTTAAAAATAACAAACAAATTAGCTTGAAAATAAAAAAAAAAGTATAATTAAATGGAAAACAATTCAGTTTTTTATTCCATTTGAATGTAGAAATCGATTAGAAAACGGACAAAAGAATCAGAGACCTACTTGTCGGAACGACCCATTCCAGTTCAGAATCATACATCCTAATCGTTAAAGTTCTTCAACCGACTTTGATTTCGTAGGTTTACTATAAGAACTATCAAAACAGTCTTCTAGTTCCAAGACCCATTTGCCAGATTTTAAAACCTAACTAACCCTGTGGAAAGAGTTAGTTCAGAGGAATTTTTTCTCCTTCACTCTAGCAACCCATGAGCCGTTCGATCTAGCTCTTATTGCTTTCTGTATGCAGTGGGCACTATTGAAGGCTCATCCGTGTGCACATCGGTTGATTGTTCCATTCGGCGAACTATGTGAGAAGGGCATAGGTGTGTGGAGCTAACCCTGTTCGTCAATAGGGAGATTCGCTATTGGTGGACGGATGGTTTCGGCGAAAATTTGTTTGCGACAAAGCGTACCTCCGAGTAAGGGAACAATGCCGGCAATATCTTCGGGCTTCTCTGGCGGTATATGGCCTTTCGTAACACGTCGTGTTACAGAAGTTTAATCAACAGGAAAAGCAGAGAGGGGCAAATGACTCTAAATAATTCAGAATAGCAAAGAACAGGTTTCTGATGCATTGCTGACTCAGGTGTTCTCGCTCTTTCAGATGAACTGGTTTAAAAAAAAAAGGTCGTTCTTTCTATTACCATCCCTATATATAATAGGTTACCATTGGTGGTACATTGCCGTATGCTGAATTTTTGTGGTATAAAATCAACCAAATTTAAGTAAAGTTTTATGTTAAAAGAATTAAGTTTATGTTAAGAGTCAAGTAAAAGAGAGCAGGTTTAAGTTAGGTATGTCGTCTCCAACGCGTTGAAGACATTTTTTTTTTTTCAATTCATGAGGATGGATCAAAATTAGATTGTACTTTACCCCCGAATATCTTTATTAGATTACCTGTTGTTTCAATCATTCTCACCACTGACCACAAAGCTGTCTTTGTACATTTTAATACGCTCCACAAATGTGTCACTTGGCTAAGGATTTGTGGCTTCAGATGCAATATTAAAGAGTTTTCAATTTTCGGCGGATATCTTTATAGCTTTTCGTCGTTTCATCATTAACGCCGTGCTTAGAAACTATACGAGGCCTACTGTCGTCGAACCACAGTCATGTGAAGAGGATGACATCTGAGTTGGCATCTACTTCTCCAAATCTCTTGAGAACTTAGAGTTTCAACAGATTTAACATGCATCAGTTCCGCTATACGACGGGTCTTTGGTCTTTGGACGGGTATAGCATAACCACTACGCTTCCTCCCTTTACAGTAGAATGCTTACAATTAACACGTTATATTAAACTGGAAATTAAAGAATGAAATGATGTTGTTCGACAACAATGGAAAATCATGCTTGGCAAAACTTTTTATCACTTGCAGTGAAATACATACGGGTATTATAAAGATTTAACCATTAGCAAGAAATAATCGAGGTATCCGAGTAAAATTTATTTTGCCTATTAATTTATCCTTATATACATAATATCATAAAATACAGGTGATTTGTTTGATTTTAGAAAGCCGTATGATGAAATAACTCGCAGGAAGAAAATAGATTTTGGTCTGCTGAGTTTTACAATGATGGCCTTTGAAAGGTCAAGAAATGCTGGGAGAAGTGTATAACTCTGGATGGTAAGTACAGTTCTTAGTATTAATTCTTTGTGGAGACGTCTTAAGAATATTAAATAAAAAGTAAGTTTCTATCTCGATCATTTTTAGCAATAACTAAAACATTGCGATACTGCGGTTACTTCAACCAGCGTCCGCTTGAAACCAAACAAATCAACGTTGACAGTTTATATAAAAATAAATGTTAATATGCAGAATTAATTTTATCCAGATATCTTTGTAATAATTAAGACTTGGATACCTACCGTGAGTCCAAATATTGGAAATTTCGTATTCCATCTTGATTAAAACAAACGAGTGTCAAAGCATCAAATCAAAGGGTAGATTTAAGACCGCAGCGACAAGAGTCCTCGTAAAAGCAGCATTTCCACCCACTTTTTCATTGAACATGTAATGAAATACAAAATTGTTTTGTCAATTCTGTTGAGGCTGGAACTTTGCTCAAAGTAATTCTTCGCGAGCAGTTTTAAACATACGGTCTGTTAGAAATTCATAATGACTTAGTTTTTGTCTTATGAATAATAAAAAAACTTTGGACATATGCCGAAATTAAATACTAACATTTAATTCAATAATCTGTTTACGAAAAAAAAAATATTTCCAAATAATAGAAAAAAGAGTTTCAATCTAATAACTGTGCCTCTAGAAAGTAGAGATATCAAAATATTAATGAATTTTATTAAAATACCTCCTACATTTTAGAATAAAAATCTGACAGAAATTAATAATTATTAGAAGATTAATTATTAAGAGACTACTAATAACAAAGTTTCAAGTCATTTACGTAATCATAATCTTTACACATAAAAATAGCTACCTATTTATTGTTGAACGGAATAATATAAAACTCTCCCTTTGAATTAAAAATAGCTTTCATATACGCATGAAGAAAATGACAAAAAGGATGAAGGAAGTATTTTTACAATATGATAATTTTATTTCGTGAATAAATTGTTCAGTTTCTCTCTTTTCATGTTTTAGTATTAACAGATTTAATACTAAATAAAAAGTTATTAAGTTCAAATTAAAATTATGTGCGCGCGCGATTCAATTAATATTAAAAGCAGTAAATTTCTAACATGATTTTTTATATGTTTGTGATATAATTTTACATTTATATCCCAATTGTTCTAATCTATTACAGTCGTATATTCATAATTTTCAAAATCTGCGTAAGATTATATTATAATTTGAGCAATCAGGACTCCCATACAAACAGACTCCAATTTAAAGAAACGGGAACTATAGAAAAAATTCTTAAAGTATTTTCTTAATACATTTATAGCTTTCTAGACTAGAATTTATAACTTTTATATTTAAGACTTTGACTAGAAATACACACGTTTCAAATACAAAAACTCAGGAAATAGACTACATATTATTTTCCAAGAGTTTCATTGTAGACGTGATTGTGCGACTTGTAAAATGAAACTGATCATCATTTGCTCTGTCTAGATATAAACATTTAAATACACTTTATTTTTAGTTTCTTGCCCTTTATCCTCAAGTACTTTTGTTTAACTTCTATGATATTTTAAAATTATTTATTTGGAAATTTAAAAATATTTTTGTTGTTTTTATAATTTACAAAACATAAAAATACTTTTGAATAGCGATCCACACTTAACAGAAATTCAGTTTTATCTTACAAAACTTTGAGTTAATAATTGTAAATTTAAAAATAAGATTAAGTAAAATATTCTTGTTATCAATTTCTTCAGAGGTATTGTTATAACTAGTTAAATAACTTTTTGAATCATTTTTAGTATCTTCCTATAGTTTTTAAAGTATTAGGTCTTATTGAATGTTAGTGGTTTTAGACCATTACAATCTGAACTCTTTATGTGTAAAATACTTTTTTCAGATCTTTTCTGTAGATGTAATGGCATTCAGTAAGATAAGCAAAACTTAAGTTAACTTTAAATAAATTAACTTAAAACACAAGTAAATTTTAGGCAAAACACTTTTATTAAGATGATTATTTTGAGTTGCATTTCAGATATTCTAAAACTGTTCGCATGAATTCTATCCTACAGCTTTGGTTGCGGAAAAAATTTACTTCGCTCAAATTCTCTTGAATTACTCGCGCATATGAGCTGAGTTGTTCCCAACTTCTTCCTAGGTACGTATCAGCTACAGTAATTTAAATATTGATTTTTCGAAAAATTTTCATATGTAAAGAAATTACACAAAAAATATAACATTAATGTCTTTTTAATCTATTGTGTTTAAATATATTATTATACATTTCAGTCGAAAAAAATGTTGGAAATAACTTATGAGTTCTACATTCTAAAAGAACTTACTGGAACTACCAATTAATAGATGTAATTTTAAAATTAATTCAAGAAGTATTATCGTAAATGCTTTTTTAACTTCAAGAAACTGTAAATAACTGAATGTCATATTCATAATCGCAGATAAAAAAAAAAAAAAAAAAAGGTTTCTTACTGTGCCCATATAAATGGTATGCTACAAGAATGACATACGTATCTAAACTGAAATATCATGAATGTCTGGAGATAATTCCCTGTTGACATTAATACGTTTTAAATTCATCAATGAAGGTAACCATCCAAAATTAGATTTACATTCAACTGATTAATAATCCAATACTTATACCATTATTTGTTGCAATCGTTTGGGATGCAATGCATAAGCAGTATAAGTTATTTTACTCATAATTACTTATCATTTGCATTCATGTAATTCATTGTATCAAGAAAATGAAAAAATATATGTATTTCAGACTACATGCAAAATTCTTCATTTGGAAAACGAATTTTTCTTGAAAGACATTCATGCCAATCCTAACCAAAATATTCATCTAATTTGCATAAAAGCTTATGAAAACTGAATCAGTGGTTTTGTATCAAGATATATACGATATAGTGGTCTTTACTTTTTCTACATGCAGCTCCATCGACCACGAACGGGCATCAAGCCAAATCTCGGTAAGACTAGAAATTCTAAAACTCTGGCTTGAATCGTCCCTACATTAAAAGTACTTTTCTTCATCCTTTTAATTTTATTCAACTTAGCTCTTCTCCTTCCTCAAAACAGTGCATAGCGAGAAAGAGATAAAGACTTGCGTTATACATTCAGGTTTAATTTTATTTCTGAAAATGTTTGTTACATTTCTGTCTGTAATTTTCAGTTGTATTTCTTTGGTATATATATATATATATATATATATAAAATCACTATGGTCTAAGAGCTAAAAATCTAGTTAAATTACCCAATAACAGTATTTGCATGACCAATTATAACAGGTCAATTGAATAGTCCCCGACCTACCATAGTAAAACACATTTTTTTTGGCAAAATTAGTTTTTTTTATTCAATATAATTCCCTTCAAGGCTGATAAACTGATTATAGCGACCCTCCAACTTTTCGATACCATTTTTGTAGTACGATTTGTCCTTTGCTTCAAAATAGGCTTCAGTTTCGGCGATCACCTCTTCATTCGACGAGAATTTCTTCCCAGCGAGCATTCTTTTAGATCAGAGAACAAGAAATAGTCGCTGGGGGGCAGATCTGGAGAATACAGTAGATGAGGAAGCAATTCGAAGCCTAATTCATGGATTTTTGCCATCGTTTTCCCTGACTTGTGACACGTTGCATTGTCTTGGTGAAGCAGCACTTTCTTTTTCTTCAAATGCGGCCGTTTTTCGGCGATTTCGTCCTTCAAACGGCCCAATAACGCTAAGTAATAGTCGCTGTTGATGGTCCTTCCTTTTTCAACGTAGTCAATGAAAATTATTCCATGCACATCCCAAAATATAGACGCCATAACCTTGCCAGTCGACTGTTGCGTTTTCCCACGCTTTGGAGCGGGTTCATCGTGTGCAGTCCACTCGGATGACTGTCGATTGGACTTCGGAGTGAAATGATGGAGCCATGTTTCTTCCATTGTCACATATCGACGCAAAAACTCGGGTTTATTACGCTTGATCATCTTCAAATACTGCTCCGAATCATCAACTCGTTGTTGTTTTTGGTCAAAAGTGAGCTCGCGCGGCACCCACTTTGCACAGAGCTTTCTCATACCCAAATACTCGTGAATGATATGATGTACACGTTCAGTTGATATCTTTAGAGTGTCTGTATTTCATTCAATTTCAATTTACGATTATTCAAAATCATTTTGTGGAATTCTTAAGGTTTTCGTCGGTAACTACCTCTTTTGAGCGTCCACTGCGTTCACCGTCTTCGGTGCTCATTTCACCACATCTAAACTTAGCATACCAATCCTTGATGCCTGATTTTCCTGGGGCAGTGTCCGGAAACTCGGCATCAAGCCAAGTTTTTGCTTCAACTGTATTTTTTCCCTTCAAAAAGCAATATTTTATCAACACGCGAAATTCCTTTTTATCCGTTTTTTTCACAATAACAAAAGTTGCTTCACTCCAAATGCTATAATTCAGAAACTAATGATCCGACAGCTGTCAAATTTATACACGCATCTTTTGAGGGTTAGGGCTAACTAAAACACATATAGATTTAATTCTAGTAGCGCCATCTATGTGTCAGGCCGGGATTTTTCAATTGACCTGTTATGTTCCACATCGTCGATTTTGAGTAGGAACAAGCCTTGCTAATATCCCGGACACTACTTTCAGGATGAGCCAGGGCATATCCTGGAACAACCTCAGCGGGTATCCGCAAGCTTGAAGGTGTGGCACGAGACAAAGGAATATGTCTATGACAACTCCCATTAGTTCTAGAAGCGCCATCTATGTGTCAGGCTGGAGACTTTTCAATTGACCTGTTATATATATATATATATATATATATACTGCTTACAAATAATACACGGATATTGTAAAATAAAACAATTTATAAATATTCTTATCTAATTTTAATTTTTAAAATTTTGGTATCGATTCAAGCAAGTCTGAATGAGAAAAAAAAATTGTTGCTGGATTTGCAGAAAATATTGATGTTTTATTCCAATAATGTTATACTTTATTGCTTGAAAGTACTAATAATATGTATTGGATGTAATAATTATTTGAAAAAAGTAATGAAAAATAAGTAATATAATCATAATTGTTCAATTTAATTTTGCACATATCGTGTAGAAAGTGTAAATATTAGTTATTTTCAGTAGTAAAGATATATTATATGCCCTTTTTAAATTTAAAATTTGAAGTTTTACTCAAACAGCGTAATAAAAACATTTTTTAAATTTCTAATTATAGAGGGAAATTAAGTTTTTAAATTTTTTTTTTTTTTTTTGAGAACGTGGATTAAGAAATGTTTGAAATTGTTTATTGGTAAATAACAATTGAATTATTTATTTTTTAATTTTCCCCTTTTTCTGAAACTCTAAGAATGAATATAGTCTAAATACAAAAATAGCTTAAAAACCATTAATACTTGCCTTAATTGAATTACCTTAATACATTCTAACCTTACTTTCCTCTTTACTTCTAAGCCTTTTTTCTACAATATAATGAATTTTTAAAACATTATTGTATCATTACAGAAAAAACGTATATTAAAAATGTAATAAAAATGCCCTGTCAGGATTGTAAATAAGTTACAGAGTATTAATCACATTAAAATTGGAAAGAAAACAGAAATTATTTATATGTACTAAAAGCAGAAAGAAATTTGAAATTATTTATGAAAAGTAAGATTAATCATAAACCCCAAAGTATAATTCAAATCCATTCTCAAAGCATTTGAATCGAAAAAAAGAGATGCAAGACTGAAAAAGTTTAAAGTACAATCGCAAAATCTTTCCTTTTATGAATTCGAAACATTTGAGTTTATTGCGCGTGATTAATAAACTTTTTTTAATTAAAAATTAAATACGTATCACTTCCCTAAACAAATTCTATTTCTTCTTTTATTACTTTGAAGTTCTAACTCAAATGAATCGATATCAGTCCCTGAATGTACAAGTTAATAAATAGATGCAAAAAAGTCACCACTTTCATTCCACAGAGTCGATTCTAAGCGCAAAATTCAAATGAGAGTAACAAACTCTGCATCACCAATTTATCACCAGAACTAGTTTACATCAGAGTCTTTCCTAGAGAAATTCACTTCCAAAGGAGCTCCTATAATGGATGGCTTTTCAAGATATATGTATATGCATAAAGTGCATCATATTCTCCTTTGCTATGCAATTTCTCTATTAATTGACTCCACAGCAGGAATTTCCGTAATGACCAATGGAGGTGTAAATAATCCCTTGTAATGTATTTTCCGAGTAATGAAGCGGAAGGAATCGCAAATTGCGTGATTTAAGGGATATGCTGGGAGACTCAAATTTGGTGTTCCTTCTTTTTATTTATTTTTTTCCAAAGAGAGAGCTTGTCGCTTAACCATCTTTTATTTTGATATATTTTTTATTTCGTTACTGTCGATCTCCAGGGTTGCATTAGATTTTTCAGATTCGCAACTAAAATCCAATTAAAATGGTTAGGTAAATGATCTCGAAATTTATAAGAATTGATAGATGCGTATGATTAGTTATATACCTTGGGCGCTGCTTTTAAAATAAATGTATTTTATCCAGTTTCATTTTCATAAATTAAAAAGAAAAGTGAAGGTTATTCTTTGATTTTCTCAAATCAATTTTAAATGTCATTTAACAGAAAAAAAAAATTTGATTGGTGTGGGTTTCATTTTAAAATGAAGAACGTCTGACAAATTATATATTTATACAGATCAGAGAGTGCGATATATTTTAAGCTAGAAGGATTTATCTATTTCTTTACTATTTAACAAGGCTGCGCCAATCTATCTAGAGTATAATAAAACTACATTTATTTATTTAAAATCTAATAATTTATCAAAAGACTGGTTAGATAAGACTAATAATAAAACTTCTAAGATTTTTAGAAAGTAACAAAAATTAAAAATTAAAAATCTCATTTGCTTAGAATGAAAAGCACACTTATTGATATTCTAATAGTTAATAATCCTTTTCGTGATGTTTGAAAGTGATGAAAGATATCAATAGTAAATTATTTTATTATTAACGCTATGTGGAATGTCTATGCTCAGAAATCAATAAACATTATTTAATTAACCATAAAATTACATTTTTTCCCTATACTTTAAGAAACGGGGCTGTAAAGGTTCTCCTTATTATCTGTATTCCTTAGAAAAGTCATGTAAAACAATTTTTCACTACCTGCGTCATTTATAGAGATTATTATTATTATTTAAAATTTAGTAAGAAGCATTATAATCTTCATTACACACTATTTTTGTCGATCAACTGCATTGAATTAATCTTTTTTTTTTATCAATTATTTCATTTCATATTTTCATTTTGAAATTCTATTAGTTACTTCTGAGATTTAATTACTGTGGTTCGATAGTGCAAAGAAGAAAATTGATTTCAAATAGGCTTATTTTTTAATTTTTGTTATTTTTCTCATTAAATAATACAAAAAAACTTCGTGTTCAACTTAAAATATGGCTTTGAAAAGTCTGATGTGAGCTTCGCGAATTTTTCTTAGAAAATGGACTTTCGATGGTATTGACTTTGACACTCTCGGTCATTTGATACAAAACCTTAAAAGGTGTTACTACTAATCGAAACAACAACTTTTTAGATTGAAATTCTTAAATTACGCTTCAAAGTTTTCAAGATGATGCATACCCGGCATTTAGTACAAGGGAAACTACAATTCTAGCGCAGGAAATTCTGAATATGTATTCATATTAT
>BMAW01034797.1:0-10691 GCA_019974015.1 Nephila pilipes | reverse complement strand
ACACATATATATATATATATGTGTAATAGGCACAGAGCCAACACGAAATAAAAAAAACATTGTGCAAATTTTATCACTAATTCATTCATTTATTACACTTGTGTTCGAAGAAAAGTGTTTTAAAATCTATTAAGTGTTATTCAGACAGAACATTTCCAAAGCAATTTCAGAATACGATGTAATACTGCGAAATATAAATTTATTGTATGAAATCGTGATTAAGATTTAAAAATTACATATTTTATGAAGAGTTCTCGTAAAGCATTCACAACTGAAATAGAAATCAGGAAATTTGTTCTGAAGGCGGAATTTAATTATTTAGCAAACCGAAATCTTATTTTTTTGCAAATCAAATGTGATGTTCAGTAAATGAAAAGTTTCAATGAATTCATTTTTTAAAATTATTTTCAGTGAATTTCTAAAACAAGGTTTAGTATATAAGAGAAAAAAAAGGCTGTATCAAATTAATTATCCGACAAATTAAAATTATTTGTTGTCTATAAATAGGCCATTTAATGCCTTTGCATTTTTTTCAATCTCATAAAACGTTGAAGAAATCAAATTTCCTCTATATATTATAAAATTTTATATTACTAACAATCTAATCCTGTGATTGTGTGTGACAGAAATTTCCTACCCCGAAATTGAACGAATTTCAATAAATCCGTTTGTTGATAGAATGAAATTTATAAACTTAAAATGCATTTTGTACAAAAGTTCATTGTTGTGGTATTATTTTAAAACTCATAAGTTTTCAAATCTGAATAGTTCTATGTCGATAATATTCACAGTTTAGGTATAGTAATAAATTTCAAAATTAATAAATAGAAATGTTGCATATTTTTGGGAATTTCCTTTGAAAAATGTTGAATTACAGTTTTAAAATTATTTTAACTTATTTAATTGCAAATTTTCGGAAAATATGTGAATCAGATGTGTTAAAGGTTTATTTTAGGATTTCGAAATAAGGCACACATATTTTCATAAAATTACCAGTTGATATGAATCTCTAAATGATTCAAATGTTAATAACTAGCTCTAAATTTCAAAATAAGCTTTGCTTTTAAAACTATTCCCTGGAATAATTTCGCAATTAACAATTCCATATTTGCATAGAAGCCATTTTCAAACAGTATTCTTAAGGCTGCCTTCTGATGCAAATGAGCCCAAAGGAAACTTGGAGTATATTTTCAGAGAGAAAAATAATCATATATATATATGTATTAATATACGTATATATGTATATATGTTTATATATATGCTATATGTTTATATATATATGTGTGTATACACACACACACACACACACACACACACACACACACACACATATATATATATATATATATATATATATATATAATATATCTTTAAAATAAAGAAGCATTCTACCAGCACATAATTTTTCCATTTAACACATAATATGAAAAATTCAATTAGCATTGCATTATAGGAAATGAAATACGGAACACAATTTATACCATAAGATATTCAAACAGAATTTAATAGCGTAATATAATATGCTGCTCTATGTAGAATACCGAACTTTAAGTATGATACTAATGTCTGTCTGAAAATGTGTTCCCATTTTGGGTCTTGTTCGGTACAATTACAAGAAGATAAGCTTAAGGCAAATATTGACTGAACATCATCAAGACATTATTTAAAATTTAATCTGAAAACATGTTAAAATTATGTCTATTACATAACAAATGGCTGGGAAATATCTGTTACATTATAACATTTTTAAAAGTTATCATTAAGGCTGTCTGTTCTGATTCCAAAGAACCCGAGACAAACTCGAGAATTCATTTTCAGGCAAAAAATTTACATAATTTTCTACAAATTTTTGACATTGTAACACAAACACTTTTTTGTTACATTGCGTCTTTAAACAAAATATTTTATAAATGCATATTTATCTGTTTATGGAGGGAAATGAAAAAAACTCAATGAAGTATTGCTAATTGAAGACAAAATAGGGGACTCATTTTACACTAAAAATAGCAGAGTACTTCAAAATTTACTTGTTTTGAAAATGGGGAATGAATAGGGGGTAATTCACTTTATTATTTTCTACTAATCACTTCCATGTTTTCTAAAGAAGTGTAAGAGTATACCTCCATTCCTTCCTTAAAGAAGTTAAGAGAACCTTCCAAAAAATCGTCGCCGTAACTTTTCCGGCCGATGAGAAACTGTCTTTGGCTTCTTTGGAAAACGATATACCAGAAACAACCCATTGCTTTGATTATTTCCTAAGTTCAGGTGCAATGTGATGAATCTCAGTTTTGTCAACGGGGACAACTTGATGCAATAGGACGATGACAACAATAAGATAAAGCAATACGTAGCAATAAAATTTTGATTTGGCAGCGAAATCAAGACTAACCTACGGATTAATGTCATATTTATTTTGGAACCATTTAACAGATAACAGGACGCAATAGTAAAACCAAATTACCTTAACAACGACAAATGTCCTCAAGAATAAATGTTTTAAAGTCCTCTCGTTCTTATATGGAAATGGATAGTATAACAAGATACGGAGAATAGAGAAGTCGGAATATTATATTATTATTGGAACATTTTTTATATGAAAGAGTGTTACGAATTAGATTTTTCTCAACAAAATTACGCGAAAATAGTCAAAAGATAAATGTGGACTGAATAACATTAAGGCATTTGTTTAAATTGAGACTGTAGATATTCGTATTAAAATTATATCTATCGAGTATTCAAGTCTGGTGAAAGGGCTGTTGCGTTATATTGAACTGAATAAACATGACTTTTCTCTCCAAATTCAATCTCTTACGCTTCAAGACTTTAACATTGTAATTTAGTACGTTTGATGTAATGTAACAGTCAAATTTCTCCAGGCAACATTGCTTAATACATATAGTTTTAACATGAATAGCCTTCAGCTTAATTAAAAACAATGTCCTAATGTTCATTCGAAATTTTCTTTAAGGCCATCTTTACGCTATTTTTAAGAATAGAACCCAAATTCGAAAGGCTCTTTCAGACAGAAAATTGCTCCAAAGTTAGTATTGCGATACATAATAAAATCTTATACGCAATGTTATTTAACTGAGGAATCCAAATTGTTTTCATTTATGTAAAATAGTTCACTATTAATGCAATTACATGCATAAACACAGATCTGACTATACAGTTAAATATTTCTAGGTTTAAGCTTTAAACTGAAAAGATACACTAGAAAATATACCACTTGACCTTTTAGAGACGTGTTTTTCAAACACGTTTCAGAAATCGACTCTCGAGAATATGAGATAAATTTCAGATTCTCCACCTGGTTCTGCAGATGAAGCGAAATTCGATCGTATTGTCGGTTATATGAGAGAAGGTGAAGAAACACACAGAACATCATAAAGGGATTGCTTTTAAAAAAAAATTCGAAACGAACAAATTTTTCTGGGTCATTGATTTTATACTTTAGTGCACCAGTTTGCAACAGCTGGAAAATTTGCCACGATCAAGAAACACTGCTTTATTTGTAGAAAGAAGAGTGAAAAAAAAAAAAACTCGTATAATGATCTAGAACTCATTTTTCAAAGCAATGCTGCGGGTGTCAGATACTTAACAATTAAATCCTCAATTCGTAAATCGAACAAAAATGGTGCTGTCGTTTGGAAAGAAATGATCAAATTTTTGTGTTGATTGGAAAAGAATGAAGATAAAGGATAGGCACAAATAAGATAATCGGAAATTAAACCATTTTAAGAAAGATATGGCAGAGTTTCTTAAGTAATAAAATGAATTAGTTACATGACACTTCTTAAAATACGAACTATTTCCCTTTTCTATTGTTCATTTTCTCTCATGTTCAACCAAAAATTGTTTAAATTAAGAAATTATAATTAGAAAATCATTATTAAGGCCTATGTTTTCCTTTAAAGTTTATTGCTTGCTTTATATTAAAGCGATAGATTTTGTTAATGTGAGGAACAAGAACAAGACTCAATTAATAGCATCGAAATAATAATAGAAATAAGTTTAAAATTCCCTAAAATCTTACAAAAACCCGATAATAAACATTAAGTTAACAATCTTTGAGAAACACGATAAGTAAACAATTTTTGAGAAACATCATAAGTAAACAATTTTTGACAAAAAGTAAGAATAATCCTACATTAAGCAATTGTCTCAATTTAGCTTTCCTAACTTATTAAAAAAATTTCACATGAAATTTCATATGTGGATCATAATTTGTTTCGTAGCTTTGACATTTATAGTTTCTCATTCTTAGCTTAACCAAATAGAAAAACAATCTAATATATATCCAAGATCTAGAAAATTTATTAGAGAAAGTCTAATGAAAGAAGAAAAATAAAAATTTAGAATAATGGATATGATGTATTTAATACTGTCCCATAGTTTGGAATATGTATTTATACCGGTAATTACTGATCAAACTATCCCAGATGAGTAAATTACAATATGAGAAATATGGCAAGAACCAAAAATCAGCAAAAGTCAGAAAACAACCCAAGAAAATATAAGGTAAACATAGTAATCATCATCAATTGAATTGAAAACAAATTACACATAACTAAACTCCTAAAATGTTTTTAAACCAATTTAAAATCTAAATAAAAATAGAAAAAATAATTAAACCAAAAATTGATCCAAAAATTAAACATTCTAAAATGACAAAATAACATAAAAAATGTTGAAACGTTTTAAAGACTACAAAAACAAATGTATAAAGAAATGAACTATGTAGTCATAAAAAAAAACTTAAAAATTTGCAAATAAATGGATAAAACATGCATTACTATTAACAAAATTTTTAAATACATATAAAACACTACACAAATCTTATAAATAGGCTTACTAATTCTTTCTATGCCTCACTGACTTTCTCTATCTCCTCTCTCTCTCTCTCTTTATATATAACACATCGATCAATAACTCCCGAGTCTAACATTGAAAACATTTTTTTTGCAAATTTTTTTTTATTTATCAACATAACACCTTTTGTTAATCACCTTTTAGGGTGATACAATCGTTCCAACGCTTTTCCAAATCTTTTTTTTTCGCAAGAAATCTTTTTTGTTGCGAGTAAATAGCGATAAACAGCTTTCTGAATCATCGACTCGTTGCTGTTTTTGTTCCATCGAAAGCAATCGCGGCACCCACTTGGAAAAAACCTTTTTCACTTCACTTCAAAAAACCTTTTTCCTGGTCCGATCGACTTAAAATTTTGACACGTTTCAAGCAAAGGTTAGTACTCTAGAAAGACCTGGTTACTGGTTTACTACGAGCGCCATCTCTGGGTTAGTTTCGGGAGTTATTGATCGATGTGTTATATATATATATATATGTGTGTGTGTGTGTGTACAATATTTTAGATAATTAGTAAAGTGCAATTTGGTTTTTGGCACTGAAATGGAAAATGTTTACAACGCTTAAGTTCTTTTTTCTGTAGTTGATTTTCTAAATTTGTTGATCTTTGGTTTATAATGTAATTCTCTATCTCTTTCTTTTTCATTGAAGTACAATTCAGCAATTACCGGTATAAATGCAGATTATTCCATTACAAAGTAATAAATATTATTAATTATATTATTTTCATTAATCTAAAATTTGTTTTTCTGTCACTTACTTTTCTTTAAAGTTTTTTGATTAAAAAAGAGTTTGTTTTGAATATCTGGCATTTTTATTTTTATTTTTAGATTATTTAAAAAAATTTATAATATTTTTATATTGCTCCAAAATCTAATAATATAAATGAAAATCAAGAGTATTATAAATTTGCATAGTATAGTTACAAACCTAAAATTGCTGGATTTTATCAATAGCGGTGGATATATTAAGAATTAAGGATGATTAGCAATGTCTGCAATTCACCAATCGAAAGATAACTTTTATCCTAAATGCAGATTGTTGAATTAAATGTCCATATAAATAATAAATTTTAGTACGCAGCAAGCTGTAATAATAAAGGCTCTTTCTTAACAATTTTAGTATGTTTCAAGCAGCAAGCTGTAGTAATAAAGGCCTTTCTTTAAACAAATTTTAGTATCAGAATTCTAACTTAAATTCGTGTAATTTTTGTTTTTCCAGAGTTCTTAGAGAAAGTCAGAGTATCACAAGATTGAGTAAAAATAGCTGGACTCTTTTTTATTTAACTAAAAGTTTTCTCATGCTCTCAGCTTTAGAGATAGAGCAAAATAAACTTAGACATCAGATAAACATAATCATTAAGCGGAAAAAGATTAAGTACACAAATTTCAACCGAATTTCACGAAGATAAATATTACAACTCCAACTGCTTTGTGATAAATATTATCACCAATCAGGGCACTCCATGTTAAAGTTGATTTACGAATCGGCTGGTTGTTATTCTTCTTCTAGAATTGAATAGTTCAGATTTACAATTTATTTTATTTATTGCTTGGAAGAATTTCGTTTTAAATAAAACTTTAAATGTAACCTGTTACATTCTATTGCATATTTGCATGAACAACTTAGAAAGACACTTTTTTTTATTTTAATTACATTGAGGATGATAATGTATTATATTGATAATGTACTACATTATATTTGAATAGGGACTGATATTGTGTAAAATAGTAAATTGATTACGTGGAAATTACAAATTTCGCAATCATAAATTTGAATATATACATAGTGTAATTAATTAATTTTTTTCAAGAAAACGTAAATTAATGTTTTGCTGCATGTACTGTTGCATTTAGAACATCTTCCACATGGCCTTGATTTGAAATGATTCGTGTAGTTTCACTGAATGCTTTTGCCCATTTTTCTTATAATAACTTTTGTAAGTCTTCTTTCCTCCAAGTAATATGCTTTTGAAAAGAGACCACAAGTTTTCTATCGCATCATGCTCGAGAGATTGAGTAGGTGTATGCAAATGCATTTTATAAGTATATAAGGACCATAAATTAAAGTATTTTAATTATATGTTTTGGTTCGTTACCTTGATAAAATTTACAATGTGACCCTTAATGTAATTTCTGAAGAATTATTTAAACCACATAGTTTGAAATAATTATTTAGCACATCCAAGTAATTTATTTAAAGCCTTGACTCAGTCAATAAAAGCTGATTTTCTTACTCCTTTTGTAGTTTTGCAGATATACAACACCATACAGGAACCAAATCATCTTTATGCTTGACAGTTAGAATAATGTTTGGGTGATGTAGTTCAGAGTTAAGATTCCGCTATTACATGCCATTGACCATCACGTCCAAAAACTTTTAATTAACATTTATTACTGAATACTATATTATTCTAGAAATATCGATGCTTTGAAATATGATTTTTATCAAATGTGATATTTTCTTTCTCTGTCTTTGTGCTTTGGAACAGAAGGAATATTTTATAACTACATGACCATTATAATTTGCTTCTCGGAGTACTCTTCGAATTGTTTCTGGTGAAATGCATCTTTCTAATGCTGTAAAAGTAGATGAGACAATTTTACAGCACTTACCTCAAGAGTTTTCCTAACATCTCGAGTGATGTTTCTGTTGGTCAACAAACCAAAGGACTCTTTTTCTCGCTTTTCCAAGTTTATTTGCTATTTCAACTCATTTCTTACACTTTAGGACAATTTTGTGTATCCATACGCGAATACGTTGAGCTTCCTTCCAATCACACAGAAAAGTGCCTACCTGAGGCATTAAAATGACATTTATAAATATTTCAACATTACTTTCAGTACACTGGATTCATTTTGATATCCAAAATATTTTTCTTTCTTGAGGAAAACAAATTTTAATATCTAAAAAAGAAAAAAAAAAGCTATTATGTTGAATCGTTGCAAAAAATTATGATAATGTAATTGCAATTTTTATAGGATAATAGTTTTTATAGAGTTCTGAAATAAATAAATTTTTAATTAAAATTTAATTTAATTAAATTAAATTAATTTTTAATAAATTTTTAATTAACTTTATTATTCTTTTAATTTTATTCTAATATATATTGTAATATACATTTTATCATTCCTATAAATAATGAATTTAATTGAATACATAATGGTATTGTTTTAGACCTTTTAAATAAAGAATAAAGGATGTATATTTAATTCTGTGAACTACAGTAGATTAGATTTGATCATATTGATCATACTCTTTAGATAATGGAAAATGACTTATTCATTTTAAAAGATTAATTTGCCCTTAATTGTATATTTTGAAATATATTCGAATATTATTTAGAAGTTCAATTTATTTGAATTTTTAAATAGTAGAAAATTTTGAAATTAGCTTTACAGATGAACAACTGAAGTACAAAGCAATACGGAATACATAATTTCTGTTTTTTTTTAGTCATAAAAAGTTTCATTTTACATACATATTACTAAACTCCTGCTATTTGATTTTAAAAATTATCAAAAGAAAAAGTTAAAGAATTAAAGCAAGCCAAAGAATACATAACTCTTAGGAAATTCAAATCATATTTTGATGATGGTAAAGAGTATTTCAAATAATATTAAGGACAAAATTAACATTAATAACTAACGATCGCTTGTATTGTTTTCCTGTCTAATCGATGTTTGAGTTTTTTAATTTTCTGGTCCGTCTTTAATAATTTATGTATAGTATTCATAGAAATATTATAACATACACAATTACCAAACACAATGAATAATTCCAATTCAAAAGTCATGCAATATTTAATGTTTACAGCATTTTCATTCCTTGTATTGCAGAAATAGTACACGCGCCAAATATGATTTTAACTGTATTGAGCAGAATTTCTCAATTATTCAGAACATAATCGCATTTCCTTTATTCTATACATATCAAAAGTACAAGAAGATATTTGTGCTAGCTTGAGTTTTAGATATACGAGCATTCTAGTGACAATAATCGCACTTTTTGTAAATCAGAATGCCGCATTACCTTTCGTACTTTGTGCGAAGTAACATCTTTTGTGAAGCAATTGCAAATTAACTTCACTTCCGTCGCTTATTTGCTTACAGAAGGAATTTGATTGTGATAAAATACACATATGCATTGTAATTTTATTGTGTTATTTTTCATTTATTTTGATATGGGTGACTTATGAATATGAAGTGCATTAAAATATAATAGTTAATTCGAATGAAATATGCTATATATTTTACATTTTAATAATTATTACGCATAAAATGACTGAATTCTTCTATTATGAATAATATCATCATGTTTCGTTTATTTTTCTTAAGTTTTAAAATTTTTTTTTTTATCCTTTATATTCAACTCGATGTTTTGAATTTCAATATTTCTTTTGTCATGTAATTAATAAGGATAACTAAATATATTATTATTAATTATTCAACTTAATTTACCACATTCTTGGTTGGCATTTACCTCGATTTCATTAAAATATGTCAAAAAAATTTCAAAACTTGGAATAAAAAATTAATAGATATGCATGCAATATATGTTTATTAAACATACTTAATTATGCGTCACAGATAAATACTTTCTCAAATAAAGTTTATAAATTCTTTCTTTTATAATTACCATTTAAGAAAAGGCTTTGTTTTACTGAGGTTAATAAAAATACATAAAAAACTATTAAGTCACGAGAGCATTTAGTGGATATTATATTAATACAAGATATAAATTTCCTGTATACTAAAATGACATTTTTAAGTGAAACATAAAGCTAAGGCTAGTAAAAAATAGAGGATTCCTTTAGAGAGCACATTTATTTTGGATTTTAATGCTTAAAACACGAAAAATAAAAATAAAAAACCAGAGAATGTTTCTTGCTTTCAACAGAGAAAGTATAATATTTTAAATTAGGAAGATAAAAAACATTGAAAAAGTGAAAATTATTTAAAAAATTCTTTCATTGGAAAACTTAATATATACCATTATTTATCCTACTCATCAACAAAAATATTTAAATTAGACTACACTATAGTCATCCAGTACCCTTATTCTACTCAGGTTCATAATTAATTTCATAGCTGTACATTTATGTTACATTGGCTCTCTCATTTGATTTTATGGTACGTTAAATGTATGAATTCTATCTAAAATAATCCATTAGATTAAATATTTTTTTAAAAAAGCCTTATTATTTTTACTTATTGTATAGTAAAAAATATTAATAATGGATTTTGGGTTACTTTGAATTTAGTTATTATTGTCATATCTAAAAATTACCTGCAATATTTCTTAAAAATCATGTACAATTGAATTTAACGTTTTTTCTTTTGTATTAAGAATTATGTTCAAAACTGTCATGAATCAATGTATTTATCTTATGATTAAAATTGGGAAGAAATTTCGTGAAATACTTTTTTGTATTAAGAATTATTCGTATATTTAAAACTCAGGAGTCAAAGTATTTATTTTAGGATTAAATATATGTAGACATTTCATGAAAGCATTATCTTAAATTTTAAATCACAAGAAAAAAATTTAAATACGTATAAGCATTTTAATAATGCAAAAAGTAGTGAATGTTTCTTTTCATAACAAATTGAGAAAACGTATAAAAAATTCATCGTAATTTAAATTCTATTGCCCTTTACAGCTGAATAGGTGAATATATATAAATGTAAACTTCTTTTTAAAAGTATGCTACAAGCTTGCCTTTAAGATATTTTAAGATAATCCCTATTCTCAATATCTTACAATTTTACAATTGGATACTGAAATCATTCAACTGATAGTATACTTTAAAATTTATCATCCTA
>BMAW01034796.1:0-25441 GCA_019974015.1 Nephila pilipes | reverse complement strand
AAATTACAATTAAAGATCTAAAACTTGATATAGATGATTTGTAGAAGTATTTTGTTATCCTTTATGTAGATAAGGTTCCTGCAAATTATGCAATTATTTACAAACTTTACTGTCATAAATTATTGAGTGAACATGTAATGAATAATAATGCTTTCCAGTTATCTAAATATATTAACAGAGAAATAAATAATCGTATTTTGGCATTCAATAACAAGGTGGGCTTACACCTTATAAACATTAAATTTCCATATATTTTCTTAACGCCAAAATTTCACAAAAATCCTGTCAAATTTCAAAGTATTACGAATGGATATAACACCTGTATCACTAAATCTGGCAAACTTCTACAATCCATTCTTCAAAAATCTGTTGACAATAATGAAAATACTGCTATTATTAAAAATAGTTTTGAAATTGTCAGAAACATGAAGGAACAAGAGGTATTCTCTATACATGGATATGATTTTGAAGACCTTTATAACTCAATAGATATTCAAGATTTAATTACGGTTCTTGCAATTTTATACAATAAATATTATTTTAATCAAACAATAAAACAGGAAAAATTCAAAACTCTCGTTAAACTTGTATTACAAGAGAATTTTATAGTTTTTGGTCAAAATCTCTATAAACAAATTCACGGTCTCCTTCAGGGAGGTCCTGCTAGTAATTGTCTGGCCAATTTTTATTTACATTTTTATGAATTAAAGCAGATTTACAATGATTTTTACTTTCTTTTTTAGATGATCTAATTATTTTAGGTAAAACTGAGGATTTTAAACCAAATATTTCATTTTACCCTAATTATCTCAAATTATTAAAAACTAATCTTAATTCAAATTCAGTAGAATTTTTAGATCTCTATTTGCAAATAGTTGACAATAGACTTATTAGTAATATTTATGATAAAAGAGAGCGATTCGAATTCCATGTAATTAAAATACCTTTTTGGAACAGTAATCTACACAGATCCATTTATAGGAATATTTTATTGGGCTTTTTATTACGTAATAACAAATTAACCAAACATAAAATAGACAAGTTTAATAACATTAAAAAATTCTGTTTAATTTTTATCTAAGATACGTAGGTATTGGTGAAAGATTGGTGATTATGAAAATTATATTTTATGATAATGAAAATTTTTGAAAGTTTAGCTACTGGCAATTTGGCTTACTTATGTTTGTCAAAGCTCGGTGATGTAGTATAATGTTATCTGATTCATCGTTAGAAAGTTACCATTTTTGCAAATTTTGCTATTTTTTATATATGATTGATGTGCACTCTTTTTATAATATTTTGAAATGAATGAGGAGAGACATTGTTGTGATCACAAACGTTTCGATTCAGCATATAAAAAAAACTATAAATTTTTCAGAAAATACAAAAAATGTTACTTGTTGTAATTTTTATAAAAGTTCTGAGTATCCTCTGGGATCTCATTTGGTATATAATAGGAAATATAAAACCCGTATTTTTTGGAACTCTGAATATATTAATGCGGCTTACACTTCAGATAGAAGATCATTCTGTTCACGTATTAAGGATTTTCACCAAAGCGACTTAAATTCCAATAACATACCCAAATCCCAACGTTCTAGGGATTCTGATCATTTAAACTTAAAGTTTAAGAGGTGCTCTGATAAGAGATGCAAGACATGCGTCATGATGGCTGAAGAGCAGTATGATAGGGATTCGAACTTTTTATTTTGTAAAACTTTTAATTGTATTTATATGATGACTTGTGGTATGTGCCAGTTTAATTATGTTGGGCAAACTTCGGGAACTATAAATATTAGAATTAATCAGCATAGATCTGATGCAAAACACTTTAATAGTCGTAAAAATATAGGTTAAACATTTTAATTCACATGAATTAATCTATTAAAAATATAGAAGTATTAAAATTTATGAAACTTGAATTATGAGTTTTCTTTAAGTATTCAGTTATATAAATTTAAAACGAGTATTATTTTTAAAGGGCAACATATTTGGTACATTATATTGATTCGAAAATATATCTCTCATAGAACATATGTATAAATTTCAGTTTAAACGATAATTTCAATTAAAATTTAGATATAATTCATAACTCTGATTTGGTTTCTATTTATCAAGTGTTTTATGTTTTATGCTTAAATGCACTCGCACGTGCACTTCAGAATCCTCTGCAGTGAATACTTTTCCAGAAAAGTCTTTGGTTAAGAGTATATTATAGGTTGAGTTTCAAGGTTGGCTTATTAAGCTGCCTCTTCAAAGAGCCATTTCCACTGTTAAGGATCAGAAAAGTTATTAGTAAGGAAAGAACTTAGCTTTTGTTACACTCTTTTTCCCTACATTCGTTTGCCGAATGGTAACTAAATTTATTATTTTTTCACTTAAAACTCTGTTATGTTTTGTTATTTTTGAAGGAAATTACTAGACAGTAAATTTGCTTAACATATATTGATATTTTAAACGCACTGCTCAACTGCGATATCCTAATGGTCACTATTTGAACTCATGGCCGAGTGACCTTACATGAGATGTACTCGAATCTTTGATGCTGCTGTAAAAGTCGTGTCAGTGATAATTGATGAATACTCATTCTCTTCAAGAAACACAGATAAGAAACGAATGGTTGTTTAGCGAGTGGATTTACAGATCGCCCGTTTCACTCGACCGTGTCCCAAATTCAAAGGTGTGTCATCATAATTCCTCGATTTGCCTTTCAGGGTGCATTTAATAAACATATTTTTGACACGATCGACACATTAAATAGATGGTATCAGGAAACAACAATTGCATAATTTCTTAAATATTAGTCTGGGTAGTCTGAGATGTATAACAATAGATTGTTTAATAATAAGTGGGCTGAGTTTAATAAAAAACACTTTTAGATAATTTAGTTGACGCATTCGAGCCTTATATTAATCTGGTGTTAAATTACAAATATATCACATTATTACTTAGAGCACTTTTGCTGTCTCTTCTCATGCGATTCGTAAAGTATTTCCAAGTATATCAAACTTAAGTGACCAGCAGCAAATTGCTCCTGGTCAAGAGGTCATGGCTCAACCAGGCCCATCACTCAATCTGTTGAATCGTGGATTCGAGTCCCTCTGAAATTTTCCCCTTTTAAGGGAGATGATGCACGTGAAATCTGTCCGTAAAATCTACGTTAGAGGGATGTTTACAAAAAACGTTCGCTCACTTCTCTGTTTTCAATAAAAAAAATTAATTCCTTTCGTAGAATTTCCCTCTTAAAAACCACAAATTATTATAGATAATCTTAATATACATCTCTCAATATAATTCTTTTAAAGCATAAAAGAGAATTGTAAATTTTAATCCCTTTCAAGGCTGTTCCGAAAAGGAGATATTCTATAAAAATTCTACGAGGGCAGTCGACACTAGGTTCGAGCAACTTTAATTGGTGGTAAGTCTCTAAGCCTCAAGCCTTATATTTCCAATTCTATAACCTTATGACGTGGTTTACAATAAATACAAATTAACATTTGCAATGTTTATTCAACTCTTAATTGTAATAATTCAAAGATCTGAAAATTAATCTATATTTCTTAATTCAATACTTGTTAAGCTTTCTCTTTATTACATTTTTTACTGGATTAAGCCCCATAATATTAATTTTTAATGAAGTTGCATATTATTACGCTAAAAGAAATACTGCAAAAGGTGAATGTATAATCTGTAGCTGTAATGTCTCAAAAAGACCGATAATGCTGATGGTCAAATTTTAATACAACCTTAGGGTTCCAATACTACATAATTAATTTTAAATTAAATGTTAATCGTATTTGTAGTTGTATTACATATTTTCTAACTTTCCATAGCCCATTTGTTCTTATCTATATCGTTTTAAATTGAAACCTCTCACAATTGATTTTACGGTTCACTCACAACAAGATCACCACCACGTTATCTGATATCCCTAACTAAAAACTATCATTTAACCTCACCATTTTATACTGACGAATATTGTCGTTCAGGTCTATCGTTAAAAGTCCTTCCTTAGATAGACTTTTAATGATTACATTCGACCGAAACACTTATACAAAAAGGAAATTATTTTTGAGCAATTTTAACGTCATTGCTATAGATCCTCAATTTTAAATATTTCGTCATCTGTTTAAAGAACTTTGATTGTGTATTTTGTATAACGTTGAGGAAATCAAAATGATTGTACGTGTATTAAAAATAAAATCGTTCTCTCTTTAAGAAAGGAGATCTACAAATTGTATTCCATCCATCCATTCTTTATTCTGGTAAATACATGAGTCCTGTCTCCCTGGTATCCTAGAGATCTTTCTTCTTTCCCAAGAAGGAGGTACCATCTTTGGTAAACACGAATGACGTGCCCCTGGAGTACAATCTCGTTCTTTCTCTTCTTTTTAAACCCTTCTTATAGTCAATGGATTACCTTCTTTCACTTCTAATATTTACATTTACCATGAGAGGCGTCCATTTTTGTTAGTTTTAAGAAATCTTTTGGAGAGGCTTTTTTTCTCATTCATATACTGTATTAAAAGAAAACAAAGCATAACCATATCATGGGTACGAAAAGTGCTTAAATCGTGTCTCTCGTAAAACTGAGCTCTCAATGCCACATTGGACAAACGTGTCTTACACTCAGACCTCTGGCAAGAGTGCTTCCGAGTGTAAATCCTGTATTGTTACACGCACCCTAATTAAATTTTGATAAAATGTCCATTGTTTCATGCCTCTTAGGGGCTTGCTTTCTTTTCGGCGAGAACTGGCTTCCCTCCCACAGACAACCCTTGTGACCTTTTTATCCCATGTGTTTTACTGTATATGGGTGAACATGGATGAAAAACTCCTTTGAAACCTTAGCGATTAAACTGTATTTTTCGACTCTTTTACTTTTCTACCAATCTTTACCTATTTCTCATTTTTTAAACGTCCAGACCACTGTTACATCTTGTTTATTACAGCGTAGCTCTTGTGCCATTAATCATATTATTACACATATCAGTGTTTCCTTTTTTATACTAATCGCTGTATAAATGTTGTCTGATTTCGATAAGAAGAACCTCCACCTTACATCTTTTGTCTTTTTATATAAAATTGGCTTTTGTATCATATTTAATATTTTAACTAAAGTATTTTTACGTTTTTCCGTGACAAATTTACGTTTTAATGATTCTGTTATCATAATATGGTTTACACAAATTGTTAAATGTAAACAAATATTTATACGCTTTGCCGGATTTGGCTATTGCAATTTAAGCCAATACTATCTCTTACTCAATCACTGACATTATTTTAAATATTATTTGAATAGTGAGAAAATGAAGTTTAATTTCTAATTTTCTCTTACTTGTTGCACTCAAAATAATAATAATACTTTGAAATAAGTACATCTAAGTTTATGTGTGCGAAGAATTAACTCTTTAAGTGTGTGTGAAATAACTTCAAATGCTTACAAATTTATACTTCCAAGTCACTATGCTCTCCAGATTTTACATTCTTTAGGAAAGTACGGCCATAATTCATCCGATACGTTACAGTAATAATTTCTCTTACCCTTGGTTTTTCTGTCTCTTATAAAAGCGTGTGATACTCCTCGGAAAAATCCAAGCTAACCTTTTCTATTTTTATCCCTCTTTCTTGTCAATTAATTTTCATCTTTTTTAATCTCATTCATCCAAATTCCAGATCAAAGTTACACCTTGTTTAGGGGAAGCTTAATCGTTTCTGGCTCTTCTGCTATCACACTTCACCATCACTCAAATTGAGGCATTCCAAATCGCTATAGTGGGGATGCATATTCTGCTTTGGCTCTTGTGCCAATATACTTCACCGTCACTCAAACTCAGTCATTCGAAGTCGCTATAGTGTTTTGTCTCTTGCGCCATTAAACTCCGCAGTCACTCACTCACCAAGTCGCTGTAGCTTGAAAATATATTCTGATCCCGAACATTTCTTAAATTTTCGAGAAAACCACAATATTTTGTCATTTTCATGGTTTTTCAAAACATGTTTGTTAATTTTATTGTATCCACTATCAGACTAAATAGTATTTGCAGCATCAACGTGTCTCTTAAATGAAATCGCTTTCAATAGTTGAATATTATAGAACTTAACTTATATGGATTCACTGCTCTTTGACTGAATGGAAACACGGTTTGAAACTCCCGCCCATTCAGGTCGCTTACGCTAGTATCGAAGTCTCGAATGCCCAAATCGCACATCCTTCCCTTATTTTTTGTCTTGTTTTCTCTCTGACTGGGTGTTGAGTGTGTCGGTGGATATTGATTGATCGTTGATTGCCTTGCTCTAAAGTAGTCTTTCTCAGTAGTGTCTGGTACTGATCCAATCTTTTCAATTTGCCCGTAAACTGGATTTCTCAAAGGAATTCACGAGAAGCTCTCACATTGAGCGTCCTACATCGTCCCAGAATTCGATACCAAATAAACTCATTTATATTGGGTCTACCGGAAATTCCGTCCATTGGTGAAGTAAAAGAAATTACATTTCCATACATTCAATGATACATTACGCGGCATTAAAAATGCAACACCAAGAAGAAAGAGACAAAAAATTATGCAAATTTCTATCTTAGGCGCACGTCATCGAGTTTTGCGAATGATGTGAAAGCCGAAGCTCTCAACGAACATTAAAGAAGTTATAATTGAAGGAATCTGTAGAAGGTATAATGCACGTGCCGTTATTACTTCTGAGAAATCTTTGGAGAAATTCTGCTTTTGTCTCAGATGACACTTTTAATAGCAGAATCGGTGAGGCCGTCATTGACGGAGGCATTTCCAGACCCGCAAACCAAAGATTTTGCGAGAGACAGGGTGTTAGAAATAAGACTGCAGGTTCGTGTATACAGCAAATGTAAGCTGATACACTCCTGGTAGCTTCCACAGTGAATCGGCAAGGACGAAGATAGTTGGAAATGACGTAGGTTTGAGGTGTGCCGGTGTATCCAGAATGATATCAAAACGCGTGGATCGAGCCCATTGAGCAGCATGTTCAAGACACCACGGATGTTCCTATATGGAACAGAACGATTTTTGTTGATTGGTTGCTTGTGGCAGAACTCATGGTGCCGTTAAATAGACAACCATTCACCCCATAGCATAGATGCCAATTTCTGCATTGATGCCGGGCTCGAGCGACATGTACGATGAAGTGTCACAGGGTCGTGTTCACAGATGATTCAGGCTTTCTCCCCTGGGACGTCGAATTTGAGACAGTTCAAAATCAGAGAGATTGTGGAACACCCCACCACACGACTATGTAGCATCATAATTTCACGTGCAATTGCGTCTGATTCTAGTCATTTCTAGTTCATATTCAGGACATTAGAATGGACCAATGATACGTGGGTGTTATATTGTGGCCGGAGACTCTCTACTATCTTCAGAGTGTGTCCAATGGCCTTAATCAGTCGCAACATCCAATGTGCTTTAAAAGGTTGTCAGCTGCTTTCTTGACCACCATGATCTCCTGATATTTCACCAACTGCACACAACTGGGATGTGATTGAACGCCATCTAAAGAATCTTTCCTTTTTTCGTTCAGAAGAACGGTAGCAAATGTTTGTCAGGGAATAGAGAGCCATTCCGCAAGACACATTAATATTCTAATTAACTCTGTCCTACAACCTACTGAGTCACTTCTGTTCTCGATCCATATTAATCATATCATTTGGAAATAAAGATTTCATTGTTTGTTTCTATCTCTCTCTGTATGATGAGTTTCATCACTTTCTTGCTAATCCTTCTTATGGTTGTATTTTAAATGCCGCGTAGCGTGTTTCTGCGCAATATATATTGCTTCGTAACTTATGAACACTTTCCTGCGTGATCATAATTTATAAATACCATTTTTGAAAACTGCCTTTTATTTAGAGGCGAAGAACTGAAGTTGCGGTAGGTTAACTTATGCAAGAGGTTTAATTTCATTTAATTTTAAAACAGTTTTCTGTGAGAGAAAGGGGTGATAATCAAAGTATGTAAAACCTGGAAAGAATTGAGGGAAAAACATAATTTCCCAGTCCATCGCTGTGATTTTTAACGAATCGCCATAGCATGTAGTTTGGCATCATGATTCAAAAAAAAGTATTTCCTTTCGAATATCGCCGTTCCCTTTTTCTTGAGTGTTTTTTTAAAATCATTAATTTGCTGAAAGTATTCCTTCAAATTGAGCTTTATATTAGGTTTCAAAAGCTCAAAATGTTTTGGAGGTCCCACTGTGTACACTATATCCTATTCAGGCTCAAGATTGGTTTAGAGGTTGAGGGGTGGGTTATATAGACTCCTTGAATGCTGTTTTCCTTTCGATACCTTAGTATTCTCTTTTCACCACCAGTTATCATCCGATCTAAGAAGGATTCATTTGTGTACCGAATATAGGGAGATGTTTATATGTCGACTCTATTAAACAAAGTTTGCTCACTTAATTCGTTAAGCACCCATCTGGGATATTTGTAGATCTATCGTAGAAACAATGGAAACTATACTGTACAATATATGTTATTAAATGTTTAAAAATGTATTATTTTCTTTCACTTCTCAAAAGGACCGAACTCTACTGTTGATCTTAATATTAGAATACGTTCCGAAGTTTGAAATAGATTTGAGTTAGTAAAGAAGGTCAAAGCACAAAAATTAATTTTTCAATTTTTAATAATTCTACGACATAAATAGTAAATCTATATCTTTAATATTTCAGTCCCTTCAATGTACTATTATGTTAGTGTGTATCTTCCATTACGTGAAAAGTGATCTTATGAAAACTTGCAACCGAGGTTTAACTAGATTTCAAAGAAAGAATGATTACTTTCAAATAAATGCAAAAACCATTTTGATGCATTTGCGTGTGAATATGTACGAGGTGTGTATTCCATAATCACCTCATGACTTAGGGTTTTTCAATTTAAATTAACTGTATCTGTGAGAAACTTAACAAATATCCATCAATCAAAAATATGTTTCTACATTCAGAGGATGTAAAGATTAGGAAAAGACGGTGTTTTTTGGATACAAAGCGAACAATATTCAAAACTAGTCTGAAGAGAAACGTTACGTCATAATTTAAGATTAACTCAATGAAATTTAACGATTTTAGTTTTAATTTTGCCGTTTTTCAGCACGTCACTAATTATCTTTTCAATATTGTATAACACGAGTTTAAATTAGTGTTTCACCCAGAATGATTATAGCAACAACAAAATTGCCTTAGATATTCGAGAATTCTGCTATTTTAATACTTCCTTCTTCACTTCTTTTTGGCTTTTTGTTCCATTCACGCATCCTCCAGTTTCATCAGCCATGAAAGGTGAATGTGAGACATGGCCATACGAGAAGCAATACTAAATACACTTGAATGACATATTTTTTAACAACCTCGTCAGAAAGGACTGAGGATGGAGGAGTGTTCAGCTCTTTAAATATTTCATAGAGTAAATTAAAGTCCTGGTGTTAGGGCTGTACCAAATGTCTACATAATTTCTGATAGCAAACTTTCTGAACAAATTTCGCACTCATTAGAAGTTGAAATGGATGATAAATTTCTCGGAACTTGTTGTTAACTCCACAAATAATTCATACGTTCCAAATGTTATTTAATAGCAAATAACTAATAAAAGGGGGTATTACATCTTGGAGATATGTCTTGTGAAACGTTCTAAAAGTAAAAAGAATGGGATGAACTCCACGTTCTCAAAATATATTACAAGAAATATTGAAGCATATTCGAAAATGTATGATTGAAGAGGCTTGCTATGAAATAAAATTGGTTTCATTGAGTATTTCTTTGGATGTATTTGATGCTTTTTTGCACTAGTTCACACAAATTAAGAAATGCATTGTTCAAGATTTGTTCCAATTATCGTCAAAACAGTAGGTTCCTCGAGTATTCAGTGGCCGCAGTAGCTAAATGGTCATGGTTGGGGACTCGCAACTGGTTGTTTCTGTCGAGTTGAAGGTTCGAACCTTAATGCACAAAAGACCTATCGTGTATCCGGTGCTGAAGCAATTTTAAACTATCCAGGCTCAAAGTCCTCCCTGAAGGTTTGATGCGAAATTTTGGAGATGTAGGAACCAGCTCTTGTGTCCTCTTCGTAATTTGACCAAAATTCAGAAGTACCAGGAATATCACCACCAGCCCTCGTGCAGCTTCTAGAACGACTTTATTTAAGACTAATCTACCATCCATCCTTCAGTATTCATTGGTGTCCGAAGTGACCTACAAGTAAATTTTATATTCTCACAATCGGCATTGTTTTCTTCGAATCTAGACTTTATGCTTTCCAGTTCAAGTGTCATCCTCGTCATTTGATGAAAAAGTTAAATTACGAAGTCCATCTATAAACCCCCTCATGTTGCTTCTCAGTGGTACACTAATAAACAAGCAATCACCCCCTCCCCAAGTAATATAGAAATAATCAAATATGTCTTTTTTTTTTTCAATTTATAAAAGTTAGTCACAATAGGATCGATTCGATACACAATAAACGCTTTCAGCAATCGGTAGACGCTCTTTAATTGAAGAAATAATTTTGTATTTGAAAGTACATATTACGACAAGTTTTCAACACAACAATAAAAACGAATGCAAAAGTTTTAAGAAAAAGTAAGAAAGAAACAATAAATTTCTCTATTTTTTGAAATATTTATTATCAGCATAATTCAGAGATATTATTAGTCATCAATATTTTTTTGTTATTTGATTATAATTCCATGGAAAATTTCCAAGCTATATTTAGACAAAAATATAAATTTCAACTCTTTTACACCAGTATACCAAGCACCTATCAAACGCTTATTTTTATAAGATTTAGTAAAAGTATAGATTCCGCCTTAAGTCATCATTGCGAGACCTCCTCAGAGTGAGGCTTTGTTTCCGTGGGTAGTTCTCAGTAGATTATAGTCGCAAAGAGTTTAAAAAAGAGCTGCGAAATCAGGCAATCAAGTTCATGCGTTCACTGGACGTAACAAACTCCCTTGTTGAAATCTGTCATCTAAGCTAAATATTGAAATTCATTTAAATTAGAATAATCAATCATTTGCCCTCCTTTCACTTCGCTCATCCAGTGTTGAGAGGCTTCCATGTGTTTTTCTTTAAATCATATCATTATATTTTAATCTAACATTACAAAAAGTATCTAATTTGTGTGATTGTGTTTCATTTGGTTCGAAAGGAGTTGGACTTTCAGGAATTAATCTCTGATTTTAAGAATTGATATAAATTGAGGAAAGGCACAAGAATGGGCCGCAAAGTAAGTTGAGCAATAATTTACCCACTCAGTATCATGATAGCTAAATTTGTCTTTGCCCCCATCTCCCAACTGCCGTTCCCTCCCTCCTTAATTACACATCTAATGAAAAAATTAACAAGGAAAATATTTCTAAAAGAATATACTTTTTCATATTTTTTATCTAAATAATTAGAAATTTTTTCCAAAATTATTGGTCAGAGGCATTCTTTTCATGATATTTTAAGTGTGACGTGTCAAAAATCCGACTTTTTCTTTGTTTTCTAAATATTCATATTATAAAATTTCTTTCCGCTCGTCGCGGAAGATATGATATTGAATGCCTATTCGGTCTCTTAATATCGATCAATATAATAATTTTCTGCTAAAAATTTGATTCGCTTTGTTGGCTGTTAAGTGGTCCTGAAAAATTACTCAAAATGTTTAACTTAAAAAACATTCTGTTAAAAATTGAAATAAAGCTTTTTTTAGCTTAATTTTTACAGTACAATTTTACTTAAATTTCAGAGTTCAAATTTGTTGTTCAATTTTCAAAGATCTTATTTTTTCGCTTCAATTTCTAGAAGTATGTGTCTCAAAATAGATTTTTCAAAAAACCTCTGTTAATCTATCTCAAATGATTGACTTTCACATAATTTGTCTATTCGGCTTTCACACCATTGTTTTTAAAATTATTCATTTTTATAATACTTGAAAGCTCCTTTCAAGGAAAACATGTTTCTACTATTTCTAAGTAACTTTGTCTATTTCAGATGCTGCATTACTTTCATCAGGTCAAGTAGATTCACTAGCGTGTTCAGCGTAATACGGCACTTCTAGACGTATCTTTTCAATCGACCGTTATACATATAAAAAACTCTTTACATACGAACTGCCTCTATACTCAATAATACTCATCTTTGAATTACTCTGTCTTCCATTGACAAGAAAGGTTATCTTTTTTATCAAGCTGATCCAACAAATCTCCTTTTTGAGGCAATTTCTTTACATTTTGGAAGGCTCTTCCTCACATTTGAATACTCCTTCAATCCGCATAAAAAGAAAATGTCCTCATCCGACGAAGACGTACCAAAGTGTGAAGACCCAGGCGCTAAACATGAACCTCACCAATGTGAGCCATTAGATTTGTCAATTCGTGCTACTCGTGATGCTTCAAGTCGTTCTGGAGAGCCAAATATAAGTAGTCTTCCAGTAAGTAAAGGATGTCCGTCTGATTGCCAACCAGTTGGACCGTCTGCTTTATCTGATCCGGTAAAATTATCCTGAACAGTTTTCGAATAATTGCAACCAGGAAATGACACAAGGTCACCAACAAACAAAACAGTCTCCGAACAAAAAAATTCCATGTCCAGTTTGTAAAAAAGTGTATTTTAAAAAAAATCTTAAAAGTCACATGAGGATCCATACCAGAGGAAGATCTTACACATGCAAGACATGTGGCAAAAGCTTTACTCAAAATGGAGACCTGAAGAAACACATCAGGATCCATACCGGAGAAAAACCCTATGCATGCAAGATATGTGGCAAAAGCTTTACTGAACAAGGAAATCTGAAAAGGCACATTCATAGTGCACACAATAAGGACAACCCTTTCACTTGCAAATTCTGTAAGAAACAGTACGCAAGGGAAGAGATTCTGAAAGGCCATATTCAAAGAGTTCACGTTAATAAAAAACATTTTTCTTGCAGTATGTGTGGGAAACAGTTTACACAAGATTGCCATCTCAAAATACATATCCGTAAGGCTCACGATAAGGAAGAACATTTTTCCTCACAATGATTTGAGAAATTTAACGTCCCCAAAAAATCAAAAACATTATCAAAATTAGATTTTAAATATGTCTTTCCATCAAATTGAGGAGAAGATGACATCAACGTATGGATTATTTGGTCAGGATTCATATTCCGTGAAATAAGCAGTACAATTATATAACGAAAGAAATCGCTCTGAAAAAGGTTCTCGTCCACACAATCCTCCTTCACCTTATGCCCCTGACAACACTTCTCACCTTCTGAGCGTGGCAGATTAAATCCGAGTACCTCTCAAGCACAAGAAGTACAATTTAAATCTTATCCAACGAAAGATGATCTTAACCCATCAGCGAGAAATTCTCAGTGGTTGATCTTCGCACGAAATTGATATGAATTCTTATCATTCCAGTTTTAATTTTTAATAATACGATTTTTAAAATATTCTATCCGGTTTTAAACTAACATCTCATTAAAGCATTTCAAATCAAAGGACAATGAGTACTCAATGACTACATAATAGTTAGTTATGTTCTTAACCAACTAGTTGCATGTTCATTCCATGGATACTTCTTGAGCAAATGTGTCTCAGATTTTTTTTAATGAACTATCACTAGAAAAGATGGTTCTAATTTTTAATTTTAGTTTTAACATTTTTATCTTTATTTGTAACATAAAGCATTTGTTAATGAAATGAATTTCCATCGATTATTGATTCTTTTGCGATATAATAAAGTTATTGTATGTGTTTTTTTCTACATTAGGAAATTAAGAATGACAATTTTAAGGAAATAAGGATTTACTCCTCAAAAAGCTGAAAGTGTTTGTTATGTTTTAGTGTAACGATTCCTTTCATAAATTTGTCATTTTATGATGAATCATCATAAGCGTTGTAAAACTTTTTTTCTGATTTAATATGGCTTTAAATAAAATAGTTCTTTAACAAGTTTTTATTACATTTTTTTCTTTCCAAAATATAAGAGTATTTTATTCCCAGAAAAATTTGATAAGATTATGCAAGCTTTTTTATTTTGTTCTCTTTTAGGAAATATTTTCAAATAGTATATATTACTATATTGTAATATGAATGAAGAACTTTTATGACTGAATAAGCTACTAAATTAGATTCTTTAAAATATTTCTTTATTTGTTTGTATTTGTCTCATATAGAAAGTACTTTGCAATTTACAAGCACTTTCTTTTGAAGCAATTCGATATTTTACTTTCCTATTCTTTTATATTTATAACAGTTAAGAATTAAAGCCCACGCATATAAATAAACTATAGCTCAAGTTCCAAGGAGTAAAATTTATTTATAACTTAATTGATTTTAACCAAAACACTTAAGGCGAAGATATTCTTAATTTTAAATTCCAAGTCAATAGATAAGAATGAATCCTGAACTTGCATCTCACTCTCCAGGCTTCCTTAACACTTCAGCTTGGTGTATGGTTTGACAAAAAGTGTGTTAGCCTCAATACGCATCGGGTCTTTCAGTGGTGTCAGAATCCCTTAAATATTGCGATGAACATTTAAATCCTCTCAGTACCTAAACATTTTTAGATTATTCTCAAACAATTTTTTTTTGCAAAATCTGTGGACTTGGCAGAATTTGACGATCTCATTTGTTGTCAAGGTTACCATTATTATTGAACAGGCACTTGTGAATGACATATTCTATCCTTGATTGTAAGCTGTTTCTTCGACCCTGCAGTAAAAAAGTCCAATAGTTTCCTTGTAACTGCTCCTAAAAAGAAAGCGCTTGATGAGTAATGTTTTTTGAAAATCTTTTTTGAGCGCTTTCAGAATTGTCTTCCTAATAAGTAGACGTGTATATACTAAAATTTAGATTTCAATATGTGAGGAATGTGAACCAAAACATAATTCAAAATATTGATAAGTGTATAAAGTGGCTTTCCCAGTATTTCGGTCTTTCCCAGTATTTATGCACCGCGTCTTCATAGCGGTAATCATCAAACGAAGAGGAGGTATCAATTGATCCTTTAAGATCCTTCGGTACATGAAGAACTCAATTCTTTAGCATCATGGAAGGTGACCAAGCATTCTCTTTCTGTAAAGTGCTTCTATTGGGAAAAGAATTATAGGTATGTGCAAATCCTAATAAGTCTGTTATGTGAATACATACATGGACAGTTGTTTCATACCCGTTCAGTCGAATCGTTATCTAATCGAATATTAGAGGATAATCTTATCGTGTTTTATCAGGATATTTGCATTTTTTACCATTTATTGATATGTTATAAATATCATCGGCGTCATCCAACGTATCCTATAAGGTGTGCAGCTGCTTTTCTGATCACCGCTGTCACCTGATATTTCAATAATTGAACACATTTGGGATGTGATTGGACGCCATCTGCAGAATCTGCGTCTGTCTCTTTTAGAAGAAGAATAGTACCAAATACTTGTCAAGGAATGACGATCCAATGCAGAAGACACCTTCGAAACTCTTTTATACTCTGTACCTAAACAAGTTGCTTTCTGTATCGACATCCACTGTAGTCCTACAACCTACTGAGTCAATTCTGTTCTCGATCCATATTATTCATATTGTTTCGAAATAAAGATTATTTATGTTTGTTGCCTTCTCTCTCTTTTTGACGATTTTCTGCCCTTTCACCCCTCTTTATTGATGTGTATTTTCAATGTAGCGTAGTGTATGTTGTGTACAATAGATGAATCGTCGTTACTTTTGATCTCTTGCCAGCTTCATGATTATTAATAAATACCATGTTTGAAAACTGCCTTGTCTTTAGTGGAAAAGAACTCAAGTAGTGCTAAGTTGACTATGTAATAGGTTTGAATTTCATTTAATTTAAAAATATTTTTCAGAGACAGAATTGGGTGGTAATTAAAGTATGCAAAATCTAGAAAGAAAGTTGAGTAAAACAAACTTTCTCAGTCGATCTCTGTTATTTTTGACTAATCACCGTAGCATGTGGTTTGACGTTGAGATGCAGAATATTGTATTTTCTGTCGAATATCGCCTTTCTTTTTTCCTGAAGTGTTTTTCAAATCATCCATATGAAGAGAGTTTTCCTTAAAATTCATATTTTTGTTAGGTTTCAAAAACTCAATGTTTTAGTTCATGCATGTCTCACTGTGTAAACAATATTCTATTATAGCTCGAGATCTGTTTAGAGTTTGAGGGGTGGGTTGTATGGGCTGCTTGAATTTCGTTTACGTTTCGATATCTTTGTAAGTAATTCACTTTTCTTCACCAGTTATCATCCGGACTAAGAAGGATTCATTTGTGTACCGAATAAGGGAAGATGTGCATATGAAGATTCGATTAAACAAAGTTTGCTCACTTTAGTCATTAAACACCCATCTGGGATTTTTGCATATTTATTAAGCATGCAAGAAATCCATAAATAATAGCTTTTATAGATGGAGAATATTTGAAACTATATTATTCATTTTTATTATAAAAAGTGTAACGCTCAATACACTGCCCTGTGACACCCCTTCTTCTTGGATGAAAACATTAGATAAAGTCCATGTGCAGTCATACACCTTTTCGATATCGAAAAAAACGGAGACAAAATGTTTATTTTGGAAAAATTCATCCCTTATTTGAGTTTCCAAAGCGACTAAGTAGTCAACGTGACACATACGTAATACATTTGAAATAAAATTTTTGAGGGTAGGATATCGCTTGAAAATATTTCTCTGATTTATACATGCTATTTGGCAATCTTCATTCCACCACGGTTTTGATTGTTTTTTAGGTTTGTCAGAGGTTGTTTTAATAGAAACATTGGCACTGTTAATAATTATATTAGTTATATCTTGCGTAACTTTATAAATATTGTAAGTGCTTATGATTTCTTCAGTAATATTGGAAATGGAGGGAAAAAGTGGCCGGTTTGCGGTTTTATAAATATATATATTGTATGGTGCGCGGGTTTGTTGTATTAGGTTAGCACAATCCAGTATAATTGGAAAGTGATCACTATTGTTATAGGTATGATTCTGTTTTGAAAGTCCAAAACGGTAAAACTGAAGGAGAACATATTTTTAAATCTATTGAATGAAAAGTCCTTGTTAGTAAATAGAAGTAATAAGGCTGGGTATTGTTAAAAATACATAAGTTATTATCAGAAATAAATTTTTCTATTTGGGTACCTCTTTTTTTTTTTTTTCTTACCCCCAAGAGTGCTATGTCCATTTAGATCCCGAGCTATATAAATGGCAAGGGGAGTTGATTAATGAGATAGTTTAAATGCGTAGTGTCATAATACAGATAATATAAGGTACAGATTGTAATTAGAATATGGATATGAATTCTGATGGCTATGGCTTGAAGTGAACTTTGTAATAAGACTAGAGTGGTCGTAAAAGCGTGGGATGTCAACAAAGCGACACCCCCACTTGCCTTTTGGGTAACACTATTCTGAAAACACTATAATTAGCTTCTGGGAATGATAAATTTTAGTTTATTTTTATTGTCTCAATTTATTTCTCCGTGATCCATCGCGGGCATTTCTGAGAGTAGGATGGGTGTTCAAATTTACAATTCGGATACAAAGGTTCCGAACTGCATTCTCTGCTTTCGTGCCATAAGATGGAACAACGGGAACAGGTCTGTTGACCACGGTAAGCTGGTACTGAATGTTGAAACCTTAGTCATTTAAAGCAGCACAAAGGATTGGGAATATGAGCTCTGATTGGGCAGTTCTAGTATGCTATCTTGATGGATTTCGAAAGTGTAGGGCCATTAAAGGTGAATATTAAGTGCTTTGTATTTATAACTTGAACATAACGACGGATTATAATTCGTCGTATCGGCACTTACATTTTGTTCTTTTATGGATTCTAAAATGTAATTCTTTGTATTATGCAGAAGTTCCAGTTCCGATATTACGCTACGTGATGAATTTAAAGAGTAATGAGATGAAACTGTAACTGGGTTATTGCCTATATTTTTTAAATTTAGTATCATTTCCGGCTTATTATAATTACTCACTTCAACTAATATATTTCCAGTATTTTCTTTTCTTTTATAGTTTTAACATCTCCTACTATTCCAAATATTGTTTTATGTATAAGGATTGCTGGTGTGTTTTTAACTGTTCCGTCTGTTTTTTTAATTATAAAAAATCTAATTTTATTAGTCTTTATTAAAGGTTTATTTGCATTAGTTTTCAAATGTTGCTCGAACTCAATGGATGGAGAGGACGATGGATTAAGGCCTCCATCAAGGCACGAAGGTGTTTTTGGATCCATAGGAAAAGGTTTACGTTCATTCCAGCACGCCTCCACCCTCCATAGGATTCAAAAAAGGGGAGGCTGCCCACCGGTCATCTGGGGATTGCCAAACACGGCACTTACCTCAAAGGTGGCACTGGAGTATAGTATTACAACTTCGGGGTGTGGATCCGTCGATTCACCCGAGGCACCCCTAACTGCAATACTTACCCTGTAGCAAACGTCGTTATGGTTCGAAAAGAACCCCTCAGAAGCAATCACCCGCCGTTTGACATTAGCGGGCTCACTCCTACCAACCGTCTACAGAGAAGCATGGGCCAAAGGGAACGCAACAATATCCCCAGACTCCACTTTCCCCCGGCATGGGTCGCCGCAAACGTCAAACATCCGGGACATGTCTAGAAAGAAAAACTTGATCTGACGATGATGCTACGAAACGAAAATTTTATTTTGAAAGTCTCAAATGAATAAATATAAAAGGAAACACAGAAAGTAAGAAACAAAAAGTAACGGACATAAAATAACCGCAAAATCAACCCCAAATAGAAATAAAAAGAACTTCATTGGAAATCTACAAATAAATATTTAACTAAACAAAGATTTTTAATTTAAAGTTGTGTAATATCGAAGATACAGATGAGTTCTTATAGAACAATTGATATGTAAGTAATACATTCAACTTAAACTAAAACCGAAAATACTTTGAATAAGCTTTTTTTTCTTTCTATAGGTTTATTGCTGGTTTAGGTAATGGAATCTTGCATGTAACTTATCATCACCCTTAAGTAAATTTAATATTAAATAGGGAATTAAAATAAAGAGAATATCCGTATTTAGGTGCGTATTCCTTGAAAATTACTCAAATAAAGGCAAAACTGATACTTTCTAAGAACTATGTTAATTGTTAGAGTCGAGTTTAGTAAATGCAATTATATTTACTCAGTTACAAGCGGATATGCCACGTCATGTAAATCCTCAACAGTTGGCTCTAGGTTCATTCATTGTCAATCTTCCTCGCTTTGCTTCTCCGACCGACGTTTCTAAACAATGAAAATTAATCAAACAAAACAAATTTTTGCCTTTATTTTGACATAAAAACCATTCGGATAAACTAATGAAAATAGGATATACATAAGGTTTCTGTTCGTGCTAGATTTAAATATGTGAATAATATTGTTTGATAAACTATCGAAACTTTGAAGAAAGTGGTCGACAGGAAATATTAAAAAAACAATGATTAGTTCTTAGTAATTTATCCCAATACATGAGGTTATTACACATTTTACTGTATTCAGACAATCTACATAGCAAACGCGTGCAGTCTTATATTTGGGATGCACTTATTCAAAAATCGCAATATATGCTAAACATTTGGCTCGTTTCTTGCATTCTAAAAAACGAAATTCTCCATCATAACAAGAAATTATTTTATTATACTATTCCTCAATTTATATATTAAAGGTTACTTTACTTGTTTACTAAAGTACCACACTTGGCAAATACAATAAGGATCGTGTTTTTGAGCCAGTTTCAAAGAAAGAGAGTAATACATGACATTGCATACCTCTCCTTTGGAAATTGACTTTCGGAATATCTTGTGGACTCAGTCGTATTAGAATCCTAGTCTCTAACTCACGGTGGGCTTTGTTTCCATCCAATAGGGGTCAATGATGTACTAAGTAGGAGATATTTATAGAGGAGTTGATGTGATTTGCATTTAACGAGGTTTCGAGTTCTTGCGTTAGTTTGATGAGAAGGTTTGGATAGTTATGTACAATATCAACAGTCGGTAAACTGTATTCTAAATACAGAGGTCCTCTGCCTATAGCCCTTGTGTAGTTTCTAGAGGTACTTTAATTAATTGAAACCAAACGTAAGGCTTTGGTGGCCAAAGCGTATTGTAAGTGTTTTGGAATGGCGCATTTAGAGCTTGAATCAGCTCTTCATATAGCTCGAAAGAGGAGACTAAAATAAGTAACCAGGTTCTGGGGGTTTAGCAGGGCAACCTGATCAAGGGAATTGCAGCAAAGTGATTTAGGGTCTTGCTTTATATAGGTAGGTATAGGCATCATGACCTCGAGAGATCTTTTTCGTTTCTATGGGGTTTATTGCCTTTGGTAAATGTGGGATGCATCCCTGGAATAACCAAGTGATCCTTCTTTATATTCAAACCTACTTCTTGTCAGCCAATGTTCAACTTTTACAATATTTTCACACATCTAGACCACAGTTACATCTTGTTTGGTGCAGTATACCCACATTTGCCTCTTGTGCCAATCAGTTTCACTTTCAATTCTCTCTCACCGAAAATGAAAAAAAAAATAATGAAAATGACCAAATGCGAAATGAAATGAACAAAAGAAGGGCAGTAAAAGAAAAAAATCATAACTTTAAAAATGGAAGGGATTATAAATTACTTATAGCCCATTTTTCAAGAAAACTATTTGAATTGTTTGTGAAAGTACTTTTTTACCATCGAAGACATGATCTTGATAACACTTTTAAAAACATAATGCTAGTAACGTAAAAGAGAGAATGATTTTGGTTCTTGGGACTCAGTTTCTGAAAGAGTATGTGTCTAAGAAATTGAAGAAATCAGAAGAACACCAAGAACATTTACTAAAGTAAGTTGTAAGGAATTGTCAATGACAGAAGCGTCGTTTGAAATTGGTAAGCATTAGTGTTAAAAAAGGAACATTTTTCTGATAGAGAAGAAATTGTTAATTCTTGTCTCCAAATATTTGCACAGCACCTTAATAAAAAATGGTCTATATAAATGGTCTATATAAAATCTTGATATATAATGGTCTAATAAAAAATAAACACGGTGACGTACCCCTGAGATACATTAGAGAATCTTCTTTATTTTCGACCCTCCTACTTTTTAGCCAACTTTTGTCTTTTTTCAATTTTTTCAACCGACTAAACCCCAGTTACTTCTTGTTTGGCGTAGCATAGCTACATCTGGCTCTTGCGCCAATTCCCTTCACTTTCACTCACTCATTCGAGTCCCGCTGAAATTCTCGCCTCTTCGGGAAGGTGATGAAGGACAAATCTGTTTGGACAAATTTACGTTAGAATGATGGTGACGAAAGACGTAAGTTCTCGCTCTCACATCTTTTCTAAAAAAAAACTTAATTCTCTTAACAAAATTTACCTCTTAAAACCACAAAATGTTACATAACAATCCACATATATATCTCTTTTTATAATAAATCTATAAAAAAATTTATATACGTCAATTTTGAAAAACTGAGATTATTATCCTTAACATAAAAGCATAAAACAGAATTGAATATTTTCATTTCTTTCTGGGTTTCTCTAAGTAGATGTCCTTCTAAGAATCCAAAATAGAGCAGTCGAAAACAGGTTAGTACAAATTAAACAGGTGATTCTTTTCTAAAACTCATCCTTTGAAATTTCGATTCTATACATTTTGGATGTAGTTTACAAAACATAGAAATTAAAATTAATACTGTTTCTCAATCCTCAATTTTAATAATTGAAAGTTCTGTTAAAATAATCTATTTCTCAATTCAGTACAAATTATGCTTTCCATTCTCATCGCAATTTTTACAATACTTACTAGATTAAACCTTACAATTGTACTTTTGAATGACAATGCATCTTATTATACTAAAACTACTACTGCAAAAGATAAATGTATATTCCCTCGTTCCAAAGTCGTAAAAAGACCGATTAAGTTGGTGGTCATATGTAATACACAATTAGGGTTCAAATACTATATAACTATTTCTAAATTAATTTTAATCCTATTTGAAGATGTATTTCAAAAAATTTTCTTTCCATGTACTATTTCATCCATATCTACATCGTTTAAATTAAAAATTCTCACAACTGATTTCACGGTTCACTTGAAGAAGGTGACCACCAAATGATCCAAAGTTCCCTAACTAAAAAAAACCCTTCAATCTCACCATCTTATATTGACGAAAATTGACCTCGTGTTCCTCGGAGTGCGACGTTAATAAAATCTAAACTAACTCAAATCTGATCCATCAGCGACGATATCCCAGTCGTTGTACGACGAGTGAAATGGATACAAATTTTACCAGAAGTATTTAAATTGAAGTTCTTATTCAAATTCTTTAGATACCACCACTTTCTCTGAATCGTGTCTCTTTCCTCCTATTTCAGCGGATCATCCAAACATTTCTGAGCCCCACCCTCCAGAGAATAAGATCCAAAGTCACTGAAAAGAGTTTCACTTTGACTCCATGGATGGTCAAGATTTATTTTCGATGATGGATTTTTTGGCTTAGATCATTTTAAAAGATTATGGGAAAATATGTGCTTTAAAAGATTTATTAGCACCATCTTCAAATATCTTTAAGTCTTACGACGATATTTAAATTCTGTGTTAAAACGCTGATTTTTATTTGTCACAAGAGATACTTGATATAGCACTGTCTTTTCCCCGATTGTTCACTCTTTCGGAATAAAATGAATTTGTGTTTGTTTCTGATCTTGTGATACTCCTCAAATGGGGTTACCGAGAAAGATAAGATATATCCAAAACATACTTTAAAAGATTTAAAAGTCCAAAGAAAATCATCAAGAAAGGTAAATTGCCTCTCTGACCTTAACTGTACAAAGGGCGAAGTATCCCATTGCGCCGTGGACAGTCATAAGCATTTTCTACATCGAAGAAAATGGAAACCAAATGATCCGACTTTCGAGCAGAAGAATGTTACCGAGAAATGATATTCCTTCACGAAATCCTCTCTCCAAAGGACGAATGCTTCGATTCACACATTTCAAATTGATATACGAGACGGGTATCAACCGTCATTAATATTCCGGTCTTGTACCATTGCATCGGTTATGTCAGCTAACCCTGTTAATACATCCCAATCTACGCGGTTGAAGGGTTTTGAGGAAGGCCATGACGGCATTCCAATGCCATTAACCTGGGAGATTGGGAGAAGGAAATCTTGACAATTATGAAAATCATTCTCAACCTCTAAATTCTACAAAGGTAGCAGTGTCGGCCAGCAAATGGCTGGATCAAGGGAATGAAATATCCTGTAGGAGCATGTAAATACGTTTTCTCGTTTATGTTCAGCAAACATGGACAGTGATTCGAGATCAATTGCTGGATCGTCTGACCCCGAGAATAGGTATCATAATTTCCAACTGAGGGCTGTGTCCATTAAAGTGACCTAGCAGAAGAAAAGTAGCAAGTAATTAATCGACTAATAGGTTCAAATCTACATGAAACAGAACGTCGTTAGGAGACTGATTTAACGTGCGTGTATGAATTCGCACTGTGTGTAGCGATTTGGTCCGTGTAATGAAGCTATGAAGATAGTTCTGGAATGCAAACATCACCAGCAGAAGATGCACAGTAATCCACAAACAGTAGTACACAGTTATGTCCACTCCCTCGGGTTGTCATGGCTCTCTCCAGAAAAGTCTCCTGATGAGCAAAGTAGACAGGTTGGTGCGAGGAAGTGAAGGATTCGAGATCCTCTAATCTGGGTCGTAAACCTAGGCAGTTCCAGAAAGCAAAGGAAACCATTACGCAATCTCAGTTGAAGTCATTCCACATGACTCCTCGCCGACAAACATTACATAATCCTCAGTCGATGGATATCAATAAAATCCTGGTAACTGTGTTTTCGGTAGTATGGGTTGTTTCTCCTACCCTTCAGTCTTTGAGTCGGGTGTGTTCATTCTTTCTCAGGAATTTAAATGCACCTTTTTCGTTTGTTTTTTATGATGGCAGTGACAATGGAAAGGAGTGATATAGACCATTGTCAGTTTGAGTGGTGCATTTTTTAAAAGTATTTTTGAATCTAGTAAGCATTGAAAACTATTGGGATAGGCATAGGTTGTGACACAAAACGTCCAGCCTTCGGGTATTTAATTCTCCTTTTTAACTTTACTGCCGTGACTTATTTTTTCAAATTCAAAGTTGGACGTGATCGAAAGTAAGACGGATGGTCTCCATTGCAGTGGAGCTGATTTGGAATAAACGGTCTATTGGGACGTAAAAGGTTTAATTCTGCTGTCGACGTAAAAGGTTTAATTCTGCTGTCGAATTCATCGTTGTCCATTCGTCTAGAAAATGTCGCGTGAAGTCCGTAGAAGTTATACCTTTCATTTCATTTGAGACGTTAAGTAAAACATCTTATCGTCTCAGACGAAATAAAAGGTATAGCTCCTACCGACTTCAAACGAAATTACAAATACTTCAAAAGATTCGGTTATTAACCCTACAGTGCACTAATCGAAATATGTTACAAGTTCGCGAAAAAAATTGGTCCATATGGGGCTATAAACTTTTAATGCGCGGTAAGTAACTGGCGAAACTCTTCTGGCGTAAATTTAATCCTTTTAGACAGCAGTTTTTTTTCCGTGGTGATAGTTGCTTGCTATCACCTCTGGTTCACGTGGACGATTTAAAAAATTTTGGAAGATAATAGTTCTAAGTGATATGAAAACAAAAGTTCTCTTCAAGTAGTTAAACGTTGCACTTGACCTTCGAAAAAGACTAAATATAAGCTTATGTCTTCTTCATTTTAAATTTATGGAAAATCTTGGATTTTTCCTTGCTAAGTAATTTTGATTTGTTCGTTTGGTCAAACGTTGTGTGTAATTTGAATTGATTTTCTAATTTTAATCGCTCTTACTCAATTTCACGTTCATCTTGATGTCGTTTCTCTTCTACAACAAGGGTTTCAAAAAGTAAATTTTATTCCATTTCTTGTAATCTTTTGGTTTCAGTAAGAGTTTCTAAGCACATTTTTCCCAACATTTTGTCTTTCGGTTTTTCGCGGTTCTGTTATACTCGTAAGAAATTTTTTTTGTGAATTCCGATTCATGTTCACTATCTTTAATAATTACGTCCTCAGTTTCTTATATGTCATTGAAGAATTAGACTTTGATTTTTTTCTTCCGCGAGTATAAACATATCTTCCCGACGTCCTATAGTGAGATACGACATTTTCATTTTAATATGTGAATAGTTAAATACAATCAATTAAATTGAAAATTTATACTTTAAACGTTTTTGCTTGGTAATAATAAGTGGTTTTTAAATAAAACACGCTTATTATTTTGAATTTGGTTTAATTAATTTACATAAAAATCTTTATATATAGAGAGATTTTTAGTAATATACACTGAGATTTCTATTATTTGATAAAGTGGATATTTCATAAAAAGTATTATTCATCGTATCATCCT
>BMAW01034791.1:21965-46728 GCA_019974015.1 Nephila pilipes | reverse complement strand
TTTTTTTAATTTCATTTCACTATTTTTTTTTCAAGAAATTATTTTTTTATTTTTTTAATTTCTTTTTTTGTCTTGAAACTACTTCTTGCATACTTTGCGCAACTTCAAAAATAATATTCATTTTTTTAGATCCTTAGTTTTTTTTTATTGTATTTCAGATACGTTGCAACCTTTTTTACTTCTTTAAAAACTCGAATTTGGGGGAAAATATCAAATATTTTTAATCCATTTAAATTTTTGAAATTTTCTCTTTTAAAGTCGCCTTCTATTTCTAGCTATAATAAAAAAAAATGATGTATGAGCATTTAAATACCAGACGATACCGAAACAATTAAAATGAATTACCTGTTTCGAAATTGGAAGTTTTCTCATAAATATTCATATTTTTTTCTTTTATTTTTTATTGCTTATAATTTAAAAAAAAAAAACCCATCTTATTAAGATTTAATTTGAGAAATCTGGCATCATCTTTCTAGTAACATTTCTAAAATATAAATGAAAATGCTAAGTAAATTTTTACTACTTTGCTAAACTACATAGTATCAATACTTTCATTTTTGCATTAAATCGTCATTTTATTTCTGTTTCAAATCACTGCTTAAATTGTATAATAGCTTTTTTAGATTAATACTTTTAATTTAAATCGTGGGTAGTTCGAAAATAAAAGTCAATCTAAGAACAGAAAATTTTACAGAAATCATCATTTTGCTTGTAAGACAACAGAAAAAGTCGAACGAGCAATGAACTTAAAATTGGAACTATGGATTAAACAGTGATGCAAAACTTTGGGACAAGGAAAAAGTACACTTGGTAATAGAATTTACAGCGTAGAAATACTTTCAAGTATCACTGAAATCCGCAATTGCCCATTGGGTTTATCTCCATATTTAGAACTCAAGCAAGAGTCCAGCCTTGATTTTCTTTCCAAAAAGGCGCTGAACTGCACAAACTGCAGCATTGTTCATGGCTTTTCTTACACTAAAAAGGAAAGAAAAAAAAATAAATGATAGTAATATTCAGTTTGTGCTGGTAAGCGATTTATAGGAAAAAGTCACAGAAATTCGAAAAAGATGAGTGCTTCATTAGGTAAACCATGCTTATCAAAGTCAACATTCAGGAACTGTAAAAAGAAAATCTTGAATGTTTATTCAACTAATGGCACAAGATTCCATGAATACTGTGGCTTCTGGAAATAAAAGAGCTGAAGCATCAGGAGAAGAATTTAACAAGCTGCGGTGCATCTTAAGATGGCACTTGGCAACGTTGAACTCAAAAAGTCATTTCATGGGTGAGAAGCAACTGTATCCATCGATACGGGCAAAGTTGTAAATATAGAAATATGAAATGTATGTTGAGTCAATGTATCTCCAGATCAAGTATGCAAAATCGTTCTGGATCACCATCTCACATGGATATTTTTGTGCATATCGTATCGTACATATCATATTAGTGGTGCGTATTATATTGACTAAAATGGCTCTTGCTATTTGAGACAGCTGAAGTCTTTTTTACGGTGATGGCGATTCACAATGTTATTTAGCCGTAGAAGACATGCGCAAAAGTAGTGCCACCAAATATGAGTGGACGGGGCACATTCAGAGTTGGAACCCGCCTTCGCAAACTAAAATCATGTCTAAAAGGATTAAGTGGAAAAAGAAACTTACCCACAAATTCATTAATAAATGCTGAATTACTAAGAAATTATTAATATAAGCAATGCTGGTGGTTTTCCTGGAATCCAAAGTGCTATAATACTCGTAACAGCATTTTATTACAGATGTTAAGGATCATTTAATTACAGCTGAAAGAATATTTTTGTGGAGCAAAGCTAAATGAAAAAGGCGAAATTTTATTTATGTGATCGAAATTTATTTAAGAAATGTCTCCATATAAAAAAGTAGAATTCCAGTCGCTCGTGGAAAATAATCCAGAAAGTTGTCTTTGTCGATTACGAAACATTTTCTCTGGAGACGTATATATTTTTAGAAATTTTAATTTTAAACATTTTTGATGAAATAGAAAAGCCTCCCAACAAATCTCCCTCATTTTTCTAATCTGGAGCATTTAATTGTCCAAATCGAATTAACTCATCAATATTATTAGCCAGTTGGAACGTTAAGGGAGTTAAATATGAAAGAAATGAATTCAAAGATTTTATACTAGAGCACAATAATGATATTTTTAGAGTTCAGGAGATCCATTTCAACCCCTCCGACAAAATAACAATCCCGAACAACACTATTCATAAAATCGATATGAAAACTCCATCTGAGTGGAGGCCCTGCAATAATCATCAAAAATAGCATTAATGATCATTTGAATATAAAATCTATCTCCACATTTGAAAACACTGCAATACAAGTGAAAGCCAAAGATAATCAATTTGTTACAATATCTTCATTATATCACTCACCCGTAACATAATCAATGACTGTGAAAATATACTCAATGATAACAATTGCGGTTTCCTAATAGGAGATTTCAACGCAAAACACCTGACCTAGAACATGGGTCGTACAAATAGATCAGGTATGGTAATTAACAATTTCTGCATCAATAATAACTGTAATATAGCAGCACCAGACTCACTTACCCATTATTCCTACAATTCTAATTCTAACTCTATCATAGATTTCTCCATAATTAAAAACATCTCACTATTAAGCAAGGAATCCGTTAACGCCCTCAGTGGCAATCATAAAACCTGATCTAAATAGCTCTCCCAACAACTAATTGGCTCAAATATCAAGAGATTCTCTAAAATAACCTCCTCGGAAACCTTATAATTAACAATACCAACGATCCAGAAGAAGCCATTAATGCACTCACGAACAACATCAAAATTACAATTAACTCTGCCAATACCCCAAAAAATGTCTTCACATCACACCTCGGGCTCCCCCACATATCCGCAACCTAATTAAGGATAAAAACAGAATAAGAAAACAATGACAGAAAACCCACAATCCCCCATACAAAACTGAGCTCAACCGATTAAGATATAAGAGTTATGAAGAAATTAAAACCCACAAAATAAAAAAAAATGGGAAAATTTCTTAAAAGAACTACACCTGGACAACATTAACAAAAATGCTTTGATATCCCGCCTCTAGTAGGATTTAATGGTTTAATTTACTCAGACAAAGAAAAGGCTGATCTTTTCGCCCACACCCTGGAAATAACGAAGGCCGTGTTGTGAATACCCTTCGTCGGTATTCACAACACGGCCTTCAAATACTTTCCTCCTAACATACTAACAAACCTCACAAAAATTTTTAACATATGTCTACCCCTTTCACACTCTCCTTAAAAGTGGAAATATACCAATATAATCCTTTTTCCCACGAACCGGGACAAAACAAATCCATTCCCTCTAATTACATATCTATCAGCCTACTAAATACCATCTCAAAATTTTTTGAAAGAATTCTTCAAAAAAGACTACTTGACCACTCCGTTACTAACAATATCCTTCCAGACTCTCAATTTAATTTCGAATCGAGACACAGTACTGTCCAACAACTCCCCCGTTTGGCGAATACAATGACTGAAGGATTTAAAAATAAATCTCCAGGGGCATCTTTTTAGACATACAAAAATCGACCGCCTCTGGCACGATGGATTAATCTACAAACTCATTCAACTTAATTTTCTCCCTTTCCTAATTATTATAATAAATAATATTATTCAGAACAGAACCTCTAAATTCAAAATTAATCAAGAATTCTTGAACCTAAGTTATATACAAGACTGCATCCTCAGAGTTCAGTAAAATCTCTATTTTATACTTCCTCTACACCCACGACTTTCCTCAGAGTCTTTGTCTATTCTCTGATGCTACTGCCATCATCACGCAAGGAAATACCACCAACCATTAAAAAACTCCAAAACCTCGCCTGAAAAAAGGGGGAAATAATTCACCCTACGGCGCATGTCAGCAAATACATTTAAAAAAAAGCATTCATCTTTAGAAAAGGTCCTACCCTCCCATCCACACAAAATCTCAAACTTTTTAATTCCAACATCAACTGGGATTCTGAGGTAAAATATCTCGGGGTCACACTGGACTCCAAACTTACATTCAAAAACCCACATTCAAAATATCAAAGAAAAATACTGAGCAAAAATAAATAACTGTATTTCCTTGATAGATAGGCACTCAGTTCTATCCTTCCCTAACAAAATGATCTTAAACAAACTAATAACTAGATCCATAATACTATATGCATCTTCAGTCTGGGAACATTCGGCCGAAACCCACATAAAAAATCCAAGTGATCCAAAACAAAATACTCAGAATAATCACAAATGCCCCCTGGTACTTTACTAATACAGTCCTTCATAATGATTCAAAAATCCCTCTCATTAAAAATCATATTGACTACCTATGAAGGAAATTCTTCAACGGACTATAAAATCATGAAAAACCCTTTCTCAGAGCACAAACACTATTCGCTTATAACATCGGCACCCACCCCTTCCCATATCAATCTTGTAAAAATTACTTTCACTTAATTCTCACTTAACCCTTATAATTCCAACTCAAACCTTTTGAAAAGAAAGAGAAAGAAAACGCCCTCTATCCCAAGTTCGCTAGCCACGCCCCTACTCCTCAATTACCAACAGCTAGTCCTGACACCCCCCTCACCTTTCCTTTCCCCGTGCCATTCCCACTTGATATCCCCCTCTCTACCATCACAAGATCCTATTCTTTCTTATCGCTTCTTGCGTTAATTCCTCTAAAAGAATTTCGCCTTACTGATATTATAAATACTGAAAAAATAATATTTATATCATAAAAAAAGGATACAACTTAAAAAGAAGCATCCTAGTTATCTGCGCAAACTGCCCTTACCAGTACTAATGTTTAACGCAGAAACTAAGGATAAAAAAATTATATACTAAAACTGAAAAAAAGGACTTTGATATACTTTATTAAATTACCTTATCATTTCCTTTCCCCCATCATTAAACTTCCTTCTCCTAATGTTTTTTACTCTTCTACAAAATCTTTAATCACAATGTAATATGTAGGTTTCTTTTTCCTTCAAGAATTAAATTTAAAATAAGTATAGCCCTATTTAAGTATGCACTCAATAAACATGTGATCGTCAAATGTCAATTTAAAATAAACCTGCAATATACATATTAATTTCCAAGCCAACTCTAAACTATAACTTATTGTGCCTGTCTTAATTTTTCACGAATCGAAATCAATTTCTCTGATTTTATATCTTTATTTCTCACAAACAAAATTTTTTTTCAGCCATACCGGGGATTGTTCGAAAGAGCTAAGAACCCAGGGGGAAAAAATACTTTTATCAACCTAACAGAAAGATTTCACCAAGAAGCAGATACGGTCGGAGTATGTTAATAGTGATCTGTCGCAAGCCGGAAACACTAGAGCAGGGATGGCGAACCAATGGCACGCGACACAATATATTGGGCACGTCACGATAGCCTAGTGCAAGGATGGGAAACCAATGGCATCTGACACAATATTTTGGGTACGCCACCGATCACGAAGTTCACATTGAAGCATATTACGAACGAACGTGAGTGATCCTACGCTACGGAGAATTCGTTACCAGACACATTGAACTGTTTGAAGAAGCTGGCTCGTGCTATTTTAACCATATTTTCATCTACCTATGCCTGCGAGTCATTATTTTCAGAGATGAATAACATTACAGACTGGCTTAGAAACCATTTGACAGATGACTCCAGCATGCATTCTGCTAAAAGTAACTTCGTACAACCCTAATATAAGTTATTTGTCATTTAATCTGCAACAACAGAAGTGACATTAATATTACTTTAATTTGAATTTAAGTGCATAATCGAGACATTGCAAAATGTTTTTTTAGTAAATTAAGAGTTTTTAGTTGATAGCATTTAGTATTATTATTTACCCAATAACCAAGAAGTCAAAATTATTTGATGGCACGTCTATGACCTCATTAAACATTTTTTTAGAAAAAATGGCAGGTTGATACATAAAGGTTCGCCACCCCTGCACTAGAGTCTGTTCGCAGCCATGCATCCCTATGGGAGACCGAAAACGTATACGAAACGAGTTTTCCTTCAGAGTATTGTAAATTATTTCTTTGAACATTCTGAATGAATGTCTCTGAATACTTACTTTGTTTCTATCTGATTATGGGAATTGTCCTGTTGTGCTGCAGCAACTCCATCTACAACGCAGATTAGAATGGAAGAGCGCAAGGTGTAAGCACGCAGAAATGCATACTCCTCTTTTTCTTTCATTTTTTTTTTTTTTTTATCATTTAATGAACTTTTTTTCCCCTTAAAATGAACTTTGTTCTTCTTTGGAACGTATCGAAGGCAACCTTCACATGGGGCTTGGCAAACGAGCCAGAATTTAAAGTTGAATTAAAATTTAAAAAGGGAACAGAAACTAGAACAAACGGATTTGTTACTGCCCAAAACATGTACGCCCGCCTTCTTCACTAAGTACAAACGGTACTTATGATCGAGAATTCGTGAGCATATTCTAACTGCAGACGGTTTTTATTTTTTTTTACAAGCTATGAAAATTGATATCTGATGTTGAGCCATTGTGATTGTTCTAGTGTTTGTTGAAATAAGAGGCGCTTATTGCATGCCTGATTTTTGTTGTAAATGCGCACGAATGAATATCTCTGCCAACAGAGTACCCTTCTCTACTTACCTATCAATTTCTGTAAGAAATTAAGTTTTATTCAGTGAATGTTCTTCACGAACTTCTTAATGATGGTCATAATGAATTCCTGTTGCGTCAAATGTTAAAACAATTAAGTTTTTAAATTTTATATATGTAATTATGCATTTGATTGTAATACAATTTAAAAATTCAGTTTTTCTTCATTTCCAACTGATTTCAACATTGAAGATCGCAAGAAATTAATATCTGATTCTTTTCTTATACATGGTTTAGTTTGTGTATTAAATGCGTTAAATCTGAATACTAATGGTAATAAAAAAAGAACTCCTTGATAGACTTTTTAAATTTTAACCGGATTTAAACAAATTATAAGTTTGAACACATTAAATCACTTAACAGTGATTCCAAAAAAATTTCTGCATAAACAGAAAAAAATACCTACTTCCTCCTTTCCCCCTTCTATAATGTTTCCGACATTAAATCGAACATGTTTGTTGCTACTTTCAACTATTCCCTCTATTTTGTTTCGAAAAATCTCGGAGTTTTAATCGAAATATTCCTTTTTTTTATACATATGATGTAAAGCATTTAATTCAAGATTATGAAGTATTTTAAAAATTTTGAATTTTCATAATAGTTAATACTCAACCATTTATTAATCGTCATTTAAGTGAGCATGTTCTTACTTCTGTAACACCCGGTCGACCCGGGCGTTATCTTGTGCCATCACTACTATCTAATATTAAACAATACGACACCAATAATTACAGAACCACCAAAACAGCTTTCAACATTTATTAATAGATATCTACTATGACATTAATAATAGTGCTCTCCAGGTTAAGTTTACTAACACTTTAATTCAACCCACCAATAATAATCTAACAGCTTCTTACCAATATCTCTTATCAACTACAACGCCGAATCTGGAACAACTGCTGAAAATACTAGAACAATTCTCAATCCGAGCGATTTACACTCGGACCTCAATACTAATCTGTAAATCCACCTTTCTATACTATAGCACTTAGATTCCACCTCCTCTCACTACAACGCCTGTCTGATCCTCCTTCAGCTACTCTACTCCTTCAGATGGAGTTTATATACTTCTTAATTTAACCGCTTCACTTCATTCCTAACTGCTTTGCATATTACGTTCTTCATCACGTTTCATTTTTGGTTGGGCAAAGGTTGTTTAGCGAAAGCAATCAATCTCAATTGAAAATCCCCAAGGTTAGTGAAGAGAAACCGCGAATAGCCAAATGTCACACTTCGACTTTTTATTGATTTCTTGATGTTTATTCATATACATACATTTTTTTTGTTTTGATAATACATTTACTGGCTCACCTTGTGTTGTTGGGCTATTCGCGATTTTCTCTTCAGAAACCTTGGGGACTTTAATTGAGATTGATTGCATGGAATAACAATTTCTTCCCAACAAAACGAAACGTGATTATGTTAATTAGATGAGGTGGAAATAAAGTGAAGTGATTCCGATATGATACACAAGTAAAGATAAATTTAGAGGAAAGTGAGAGAGTGAGGTTAACTCTGAGAATAATCCTGACAAGAGGCCGATAATATCAATAGAATTTTCTGGCGATAGCTGTCGCAGAGGATTTGTCGGAGAAAAGCAACCCCAACTGGAAGGGTTTGGTAAGAGAGTGTTATTTCAATGATATTCAAATTGGCTAACCTTGAGTCCAAAGAGAGCTATAATCCAATAAATATTATATTGTAGTAATTGATAAATAAGCAGTTGAGTTGGAGCAGATTTGCGTGTCTTTGGATCAGTTATTGAGTTTTAGAGTAATTAACGTTTAATTACACTATGGCACAAGAGTCGGATAGACATAATCGATCGTTACAACCTGAGTTCAGGTGATATCGTGGGATGGCCGAATGTGAGAATAGTCCGGGTGAGCTACAACAGCGCCAACTATAACACAGATTAAGATGGAGAAGCGCGAGGTGTAAGCACACAGATATGAGGGTCCGTCTTTTCTTTCAATTTTTACTATAATTTTAATAAACTATTCTTCCTTTTAAAATGAGCTTGGTTCTTGCAACAAACCGATACCACCCTCCACATAATTTATTATACAAATGTTTGGCAATCAATCACATACTGGATGTATATGTTCAGAATTTCAGTCTTTTAGATAATATTTGTTAGTGAATATTTGCAGAATATAATTACATCTTACTAAAATTAGTATTCAAACAATTGCACTGATATTGTGGATGAGAAATAATTATTTGTATCAGTACACGATATAAATTTTGTTTAAAATCAAATTTTTTTTCTTTTGAGCATTGTTTCAATTTGCCCATTACATGTATTGTTGTGTAATAAATATATATAAAATGCTTGTCCACACTCAAAATTTGTAAATTTCCTCTCCTTAAAACTTTTATTGATTAGCATAGTCTCACAAATATCAAGAAATTTAATGTGAGATGAATAGTTCTCAATAAAAAATATAAAATATTGATTTTTACTTTTTATGCCCAAGAGAATATAATTTATGAAATACATTACAATAACTTTGAAAATATATCACAAAATATTGATAACATATCATTGAGCAATATATATATATATATATATATATATATATATATATATGTGTGTGTGTGTGTGTGTGTGTGTAATGTTAAAGTCATACCTTTCTTTTAAATATAACTTATTTAATTAAGTTTCAAAAAAAACAGTCGAAACCAATTTAATTTTAAAGTAATTATTTTATTGTAGCGGAGAGAGACACCAGCAGAGCAGTCAGAGTATAAGATTATGAGAGAGTAAAAACAAGAGCGTAAAGGCAAGAGAAGACTTTTCGCTGTATTTTTGGTCATATAGTAGAACAATTTCACAGTAAACACGTCGTAGAACATGTGGGGTGAAGGGAGGGATTTCGAGGGAATTTAAGTGCAGACCTAAAGTCTGGTAGGGATCATCCCTACAGGTCTAAAACCTGGGAACAGCATTGTCAGCGAATTTTTATGATTATTTCATACAATACTTATATACATACTATAACGTAATATTTTCTTTCAAAGAAAATAATACAAAAATTTTAAAGACAAAAAATTACATGCAATAATTAACTGTACGGTTTAAATGTATGTTAACTAAAGTTGCGTAGAGAAAGCGCCACTCCTGCTTAGTTTCCCGTGGGTCCACTAAGCCCAGCATCTCCCCGAAGCCGATGTTCGCTTGGAAAGTCAACTGCGGATCCTTCATTTGGTTCACCACTTGATCTGGGTATGTGCTAGTAGAAAGCGCCACAGGATCACAAGTTACGGAAGAGGAGCTGGTCACCGCCCGAAATAATAATACATAAAAAAGACTTGATGTTTGTGAGTATGATGACAAGACAAATTAACTTTGGTAAGAGTTCTTTCCTTAGAATGTGTAGTTCTATATATTACCTTACATTTACTTAAATAATGTTGTTGATTTTACGTTATTACTGAAATTTTCTAAAACATTTTAAATGTTTGTCGAACCATGATGTGGTTTTGCAAAAACGTTCTGTTTCACTAAAATCTATTCCCTTTAATTATTTACTATGAATAATTAAAGCTATTTGTTTCCAAATGCTATTTATTTTGTCTGAAAACGTTAATTCCTCTTTAAGCTATTAATAATATGAAAGATTTAACTTTTTATTGCAAAGCGAAGTAATGCAGGCAGGTCACGCAATATTTATTCGCCTTGAAATTGTATACGTTTCCTATCAGGAAATTATTACGTTTAATTTTACATTTTGAAACCTTTTCTTGTAACTATTTTTTTTCAATTAGTAAATGACGCGAAATATATGATTAGAACTCATTTTTATGAGAAATAATTTTTTTCGACTCATGATATTTTATTCATCAGTTTGTTTATAATATTTTGCTTTGAACAAGCTGGAAAAGCTTATCGAAACCAATTATCTTATTTCTCCAAACAAACAAAATGTTACTAATTGTGATACGTAGCTATTTCTGTGGAATTATTTTGTTCACAAACGCTTCGATCAACTATCGAAGCACCACTTTCTGCAGGAATTGCTTAGCTTTCAAATTGACCTTGTCTTCTATGACTATTAAACTTTTTTAAATGTGAATTGTACATTCAAACTATATTTTATCGGCTTGAATCGGTTCTCATTATAAAATCTTCTAACGTTCACTATCAAAATCAGGACTTCTTTTCGATTCCACTACAGGCAGACAAATTACCAATAAAGCTGATAATTAATTAAGGCTGAGCATACCCGTACTTGTTCTCAGAAAATTTAGCGAAATAAAGTTTTAGTAAACTTGACCTTCTTCCGTTCTTTGTTTAGCCGTTTGCATCAGAATAAGTGTTCACAATGAAGAGAACTTCAGACTCATATTACGAAACATAACATTTCAATGTATACTCACGTTAACTCTACGCATAATTACATAAATTAATTACGAGTTAATTCACTTCTCGTTTCGCACCTTCGATCTAATCCAGTCTCTTAATACCGCCATATTAGTTCTTTATCATCACGAATTGGACAATGGCATCTATTACTTCCAAGAACTCGTTCTATTGGGTCTCTGTTTTGCTATCAGAAATCGACCGGGATTTTTCATTGCGTTTTCTGGTACACTGTAATAGTCCGAGATATTCTAGTTGGAATCGTTTCCGCAAATCATCACGTCCTCTTTGGAGGTACAAATACCTCTTGCGTATGTAAGCGATATACTGTTCGAATTTTAAGGATTTGTAATATAAATTTTGAAGATTTCTTCAAAAATGAAAATTACATGAAAATATGAGAATTAATGTGTATGTATATGTATGTATGTATATACATATATACTTTTTCCCACAACAATCGAGTCTCCCTTCCCTTGTTTAACATTGACATTAACATTCTACGGGCGCTTAGAACGTGAATCGCTCTTCTAGCCCGAATCTTGAAAAAACTGTGATGTAGCTTGGTGAAGATAGATTTGGAGCTTGCTGTGTGGAGTGTTTGGAGGTTGACGTTGAATTTCCATGGGCGCCTAGAGAGCGGAGCGCTCTTCAAGCCCAAATCTTGTGTCTATTTAGTTGCTTTGGGTGATTTGGATTTTTCATTATTCTATGTAGCATTAATTAATCGGGAGAAAAAAGTTCAAAAATAGGAAATTCCAAGTAGTTGGATGTAAGCCGGCTTTGCTATTGGTTGAGAGATGAGTATCTCTGCAACACAGAAGGGGTGGAAGTTTAGTAAAAGTGTTGTGTGAATGAGGTGAAAATGCAGTTTAGCGTAACCACTTGGCGAGATTTGAATAATCGACAAATTTGGCGATTTTTTTTTTTGGTGGAACCTTAAGTCCGCGAAGCGGAAAAGAAAGAATTTTTTGACTCACATCATCACCACATTTAGGACATGCATAGGTGGACGAAATTAAACCTAATTTTATAATTCATACAAGGAAAGGAAGCTTTCCTTCCTTCTGTAAATCAGACAAAAATTGCAAAGTACATTCACTCACCTCTGTCGAAGTCATTCACGCAGCCATTGAAAAGACCTGTACTTCGGAGATAAACGGAGAGTTGATGATTGTTGAGCAGGTTAAAAACGCAGAAACGCAAATTTAATCCAGCAGGAGAAATTAAATAAAAAACATGTACAACGTAAAAAGGAAAACCGCGCAAGGACAGAAATAGTGAAACACGACAGAACTGGAAAAGTTTCTAAACGATGTAACGAACAATAAAGAATGTTCTAGAAACTCTGAGAAGTCTACGCTCAGCAACGGAAGTGCCAAAAATCATAACTTCTAGTTGGTTAAGAAAACAAAAATATGCAGACTTTCAGTTTAGAAAGGGAGGTGCAAAAATTTACTGTCCGTGATTGGCTTAAAAAAAAACATCCATCACACTTGCGTGAGTGTGTGACCGTGGGGTTTAAAAACGCAAGAGAAAAATTATCCATAGAAAGGTATATAACCAAAAAAAATATCTGGTGAACTGGAATCCGAATTCATATGGCAAATTCGGAAGAGTAGCCCCGCGTAAAGCAACAACAGTGAAAAAAACATGGGCAGAGAGAGGTATATAACCAAAAAAAAAAAAAAAAAGGTGAAATTGAAAACAAAATAAAAAAAACCCACCCAAAAAAAACAAAAAAAAAAAAAAAAAAAAAAAAAAAAACATGGTCAGAGAGAAGTATATTACCAAAAAAAAAAAAATAAATAAATAGCTGGTGAACAGGAATCCCAAATCCTATGGCATATTCGAAAGGGTTGCCACACCTAAAGCCACCACAGTGAAGGGACAACAGGGTAGCCCCATTTGGCAAAATATCACCAAATAATTCCTGTCACCAAGGGTGGTTGCTCTAAACTGGATTCCAACCGAGAAGGTGCCTATCAAGAGATGTAGAGATCCAAATATTAAAAAATTAAGGGAATGATTATAAAAATAAAGGATTTTTATAAAACTGTAACTAAATGAAATTAAAAAAGTCGTGTTGCATTTACTCTTCGTTGATTTCATTAGTGCTTCTATTATGGCGAATTTTTTGTTTGCTTGACTTTTTGCTGTTCGTATTTTATGTAAATTTGCGAGAAGACCTGGTATTATTGAAAATATTTTAACAAGGGCTTTGAGTTGGTCTATTGCTTCGAAGATACTGTTAAAAGGATTTTGCTTATGACTATTTGCGTTAAGTATGGGTTATTTTTAGAGGTATTAGAGGTGTTTCGTTCATTTGTAGCGCCATTTGTGTGTTGGAAGTAACAGCATTTGCAAATGTAAAGTTTTCACTTACTTTATTATCGTTAATTGCGTTATTTTTTTTTATTATCGATCCTTTAGGATGTTTAGGGAATAATTTCCAGCCTCCGTATGAGGTGGAGTGTCCAATTTCATTACAGTTGATGCATTTAATATCTGTAATTTTGCTTGTGACATTACAATCGCGGGTAGCGTGAGCACCGGCACATTTTATGCATCTGGATGTCATGTGGCAGTTATCAGAGCTGAGGTGAAATAGATTGCAGTTGAAACATTGAGTGACTTTGTTACTACGGTAGTCATCAACAGTAATGGTCATATAGCAGATACGGTTTATTTCGTAGATTTTTTGACATTTCATTTCTTGGTAAAGTAATTAAAAATATTGGAAGGGGAGGTTTTGTTCGACGGTTAGTTAGTTGGTTTATTCTTATTAGGTTGAAGCCTAATTCGATTAGTTCATCATTATATCCTGAATTTCAGTATCACGCGGTAAGCCTTTAAAAATAATTTTAAGAGGACGCGAAATTTTTGGCTATATTACTTAATATTCGTAAGGCTTAGTAGTTAGGAAATTTGCAAGTTTTCGTTATTCATCAGAAGTGTCCGTGTATAATTTATTGTACTCGCCAGAAAGACGAGTTCTTAGATTTGGTATCACGTTGATAAGTTCCTTGAGGTGTTGTCTGTAATTTTTGCTTATTTTAAGCATTATTGGGGGAGGTAAATTTTTAGCTTTCGTTGTTTTTTGAGGTGTGTTAGTTATTTGTTACTCATTATTATCGTTGACAGGAATAGTTACATCATTAACTGTTAGACCTTGAAATTTGTTTTGAGTAGGTAGTTCTAAATTTGAGGAGTGAGTCAAATTCGTCTTTTTACATGTTTTATTTTTAGGTGGTGATGATGAAACCTTTGTTATCTTTACGTTTTTGAGCAATTTTGTTTGGAGAGTGATGAGTGTGGCAGCCAACAATTGCGCAAGGCGCTAGAGAAGCGTACTCACCCTCGAGTCGTTCCAGTTCCTTGGTCATATTCTCAATAGAAATTGTGGCAAATATATAATGTATGTCGTTGCGGTCCGCATGCATGGAATTGAAGAGATCCAGTTGACTTTTGGAACTTTCTCTGAGTGTAACGTTCAATTGGATCTGATTTTCGATTTCTTTTCTTCTGTGACAGGGGAAGCGGGTGTCGTCGGATTTTGTTGAAATGGAAGAGATGGTGGAATTTGAATCGTCATTAAAATCCATTTCATTTTGCTGGTCATAGATAGTTTCTATGGTCGGTATCCAGTGAGGTCAGAGTAGAATGTAAAAAAAATTGCGGAGAAAGCACTAAAAAGTGCTGTTGTTCAGAAGCGGTGGACCAAAGTCAATGGATAACTAGCGCCATCTGGGTTGAGAAAAGGTATCGGCAAGTGGTAAATCTGGTAAAACGAGCGTTCTGTTTGCTACTAGGGAAATATATATATATATATATAAGTAAGTGTATGCTAGCGCCACCTATAGTATATACTGCCCCTGGATGTGTTACACGAACAGATTAGAAACGAATAGGCAACAGAACCCCGAATTTTTTTTATTACATTGACAATACCTGCAATTTCCCATCAACTTTTTTAAAAGAACAGTGATACCAGCATGACAGTTTTATGAATAAATACTTGCGTATACTTCCTTGCTGCAAATTGAAATACTTTTTTTTTTTTTTGTCTTCAAAAGCAATAGAAAATATTTAGACTAAACTCCCTCCTTTTCTAGGGAAGAAATTAAATTTTTAATCCATTTTAGTTGTATGAAACTGAGAATGAAAGGGAAAATATCTATGTTATTTAATATATATATATCTGGAAAAAATATAGTATTAAAGAAAATTTAAAGCAAACCATCACACTTACACAACTAGTATTAAAAATTAAACCACAGGAACTGTTGTGAATCCATTGTGTAAGCCTCTCAAAATTATTAGTGTAAGAGTTTTGTATTCTACTTAGTGGCAACAGTGTGGCGCTGCAGTAGTAGCGCGCGAAGTATACTGTGAAAAAGATTATTCAGCAACTGATACTCTCGAGCGAGAGACGCCATGTTTTTCCTTGTTTTCCATTTCTTGTAGTTAACGAGTGTCTGCAAATAAAATTTGTATAGTTTTTGACATAACGACGTAATTATTGAACCCTGGCGTTTTAAGTATTCAACAGGAACAAAACCACAATAAAGATGGTATAAACTGCCGACGCTTTCTTTACAATCCAAATTCTATCATAAAACGTAAAAAGCATAACAATTTCTTTTAGATAGATTTTTAAACAGTTTCGGAGTATATACACCTCCTCCCCCCCAAAAAAATTGATTTTCCATTTTTATGTACCCCCCCAAAATCGATTTTCCATTTTTATGTAAAGGTTTTGTCTCCTACCCACTTCTAAATTTCAATCACTCATAATTTAAAAAATTCATACTTCGCACCCACAGAGCGATTTCCTTCCGCATATCAAAGTACAACTTTTCATTCATGCATGGAGCTCTCAACCTGTCTCCAAATTCAAGAATCAACAACGTTTTTAAACTAATTGAATCTTTTCATACAGTCTGCTTGTATTACAATATTCAAGGAGATTTCGCAGATTTCTTAAGAGGGCCACACCCAACTGGAAAACTCATCACCAGCGGTTGTGCCACACAGTTACAATGGACTCCGAGCCATGCAGGTGACCTCGGCAACGGAAGATCTGATCTCATGACGAGGCGTGTGGCCAAGTCCATTCGTCCCGTGGTTCAACTGATGATCAGAAAGGCGTACAAACAAATATCTGTAAGAGTTGACAGATCTACTGACGAAATCCGCGAAGAATTGTGTAAGGACAATGTATTGCCACGAGGTAACGTGTTTCACTACTCTTGGAACGCACTGAGATTGTCGCGCATTTCCATCTTGCGACATGGCAAGAATATCTACAGGCCTACCTCGACCTATCTGTTTGATTCCTGGTGAGATATTGCTACCCCTGTATAGGTCAATATTACTCCCGTACTTTGACTTGGAGTGCTCTATTTTTAAAGTAGCAGTTGATTATGAAAATGATATAGGGGAAAAGTTGAGTTCCTTAAGTTTATAGATCGTGCTAGAAGAAATCAAAAGGTTTTTGTTTGTCAAGGAATTCTAGAGATTCGTTTAGAATTGTATTCTTCAGTGATAGTATTAACAACGCGCAAGAGTTGTTAGACAGTGCTATGGTCCCTTGAGTCGACCTTATTTTTGTTTGTTGATCGATATATCGATGATGGCATGTTTCTCTCCATGCAACTATTCACATTATAAATAATTGATTGTTTTCTGCATCTGGTCAGGCAGAGCCATTTGTGTTCTCCGTGATATCAACATTTCTTTGATCATCATTTTGATCAACATCGTTTTGATATTTAGACGTGGCTTTTATGAGAGGACAGAGATTCTCCGTCGAGAAATCGATCGAGGTTGATTCTTGAAAAGAACCAGGTAGTCTCTGATTTGTTTCTACACGAGACGGTTGTCTCGATACCTCCTATCACAATACTTCAGTAAATATCTATACATATAACAAAATCAAATACTTTAAACTGAAAGCCAATAGTTTTTCTTGTTCTTCACAATATCTATCTCCAAAATTTATAAAGAGATATAAATTGGATACTTTTAAACAAAATTACTGAAATCTATATTGTACTGCGTGCAGGATTCTGAAGTAGAGTATTGATCAAAATTGCAGAGTGATATCGTTTGGTAGAAAAATGTTCAGGTTTGAAATTATACATACATACTTTTTAAAAAATTTATAAAAAAATTTGGAAATCTGAGACATCTGTTTAAAATATATTTACATTTGAAGAAAAAAATCGAATTAAAATTCTTATAAACGTTATTCTAACATTAGATGTATAAATTATAACTTCTTTCTCGAAATGTTATTGAACTGAGCTTTAAAGAAATCAGAATGTGGAAATCAGTGAGTGGGAAATTAGGATGAAATATGCATTTTACACATACTTGGTTTTTCAGAGAGGTTACTTCGATACAAAATTAGTTTTTTAAAAACATTTTTTCCCCTCAAATGTCTGAAAAATACCTGGTGAGTCAACTGAAAAACTATTCAGTTTTAAAATGTTCTTTGCGGCCTCTTAACTTCCTTCAAAACGATTCGAGGATGTTTTTTTTTGAAGCTGCAAAAAATATTTCTCCATAATGGGAATTCAAATGTAAACAGTGTGTATCAATATTTTAATATGTTAGTTAATTATAAGTAATATTTAACAAAAGGACGGGGAAAATATTTACATTGTTGGCTGAAATTTAACCGTACAATTGGGTTGACATAAAAATGAGATATTTAAAAGAAATCAAGTTATTAGTGCTTGATAGGAAAATGTGGCATCTTGCTTTCAGTATCTGAAAATATTGATTACTTTTATAATACTAAATATCACTGAAGAATTTGTATAACTTCCACAGCCATTTTAACACATTAAGTCTTAGACAAGGGTAAAAATATAGTATATTTTTTTTTCTTAAAAATTGTTAATTTACATTTAATTTTGTACTTATTTTTAAAGTTACAGAAACTTGAAAAGTTTTCATGAATAGATTATAAAAATGTATTACATGTTTTCTCCAATGTATTAACATCAATTAATCATGTAATGTAATTCAGTCCAATCAAAAAAATTGCATTTGCAAAAGAAACTTTTTTTTTTATTTCAAAACTAGAATATATATATATATATATATATATATATATATATATATAGAGAGAGAGAGAGAGAGAGAGAGAGAGAGGCAGAATTAATTTCTCATCCACAATATCAGCACAATTATACGAATATAAAGATGTACTACAAAAAATTTACTTCAAATATTCTCTAAATAGCTAAAATTATAAATCATAGTATTTGAAGAAAACAAAATCTTTATAAAAGGAGCAAACACCGAGTAAAAAAGATTTTTTTTAAAAAAAACTTTGAATAAAATATCAATGGGTTTATAATCTAGATTTGTTTTGGGTTTTAAAGCTCCAACAGTGAAGCATGATGATAAATTATACACAATCGTATGCTCATTTATTTAACCAGTCAGTTTTGTGTATTTGGTACAAAGTTGGCTAATATTTTCTATCGTTGATTTTCCAAACGTGCCTAAGCTTATTAAAAATTGTGCGACTCATTTTAAATATGTAAAAGATAGTAAAAAAAAATTTCGCATTTGATATTTCTATATTAGATATTTACATATGTTTGAACAATATTTATTTTTGAATACAAATTTTTAGCCTTGTATATTCTCGTCGTTTTTTTTTTTTTTTTTAAATCATTTTCTATAATAATGTTTGAAAGTGTAACGCAGATGTATGAATATGTAATGAAGGAAATCATAAGAGTAACACATGAACATGCAGAGTAAATTATTATCAATTGCAACTTATTAAGATACAGATCAATTTTCATCCAATCTTAAGGAATAAAGGTGATATATTCGAAAATTCAGGTATAAAATAAAGAGTTCACTTTGAGAATGAAATGTTTCACTCATTTGTTATACTGAAAACATGAAAATTTGGATCGATAAAATTCATGGCCCCATAAAATAAAATGTATTGTTTCTCAAAATTAAAAAACAGAAAGTGATAATGTACTTCCGAGAAAAGTGTACAATGTGATAAAGTTTGTTGATTCTATTTTTTAATACTATAAAATTTTGAGATTTATTTGTGATTGTCTCCATCAAGATACTGTTTTAAACGATAGTGTAACATTTCAGATGTAAAGAAATTACAGATGGTCTTAGATAATGAAAAAAAATTAACTTACAAAATCATTTCATGTCAAATAATATAAAGAGTAAGCATTAAAATAAAGGAAAATATTACATAAAAAAAAATCAATCAAATAATTAATGGCTTATGAAATCATTTTGTAAACTAGGTTTGAAACTAGTAATAAGATTTTTTTCTCATAATTTTTTTTATTCACAATCGAAGTCGTTTGACATTTGCTCAATTCTTGCTCGCGTGATTTTACTTTTTTAAAAATGATTCGTTGATATTCGGTGTAAAGTAATACACATGTAGTTAATATAATGACGCAAAATTATAATCGCCAAATAATTAAAAGAGAAATTTCCTATCGGTAGCTCAAAAAAAAAGAATGTATTTATCGAACGAGGGATAAGTGTAATGACTATTATAACATATACTACATTTGTACAAAACTTCCCGTCTGAGCCCAGCTCCCATGCATCGTCAGCAGTAAGTTTATTTCTAAATTACTACTTTCAGACGTCCTGCAGGCGCATTAAGCGAGTTATTTTTGTTTGACGAGATTAACTGAAATGAAGTTGGAAAAATATTTGTATAATATTTTTTTTTAATAAAGTGGTAAATTACTTAAAATGTCACACTTTGTGATATTTTTCAAGTCAAACAGTGAAGTATGGAATCTATGATCAGCTGATCTGAACGCTTCTCAAGTAAATAATATTTTGATCCAAGTGCTTGAGAAATCGTGACATGAAGCTCGGAGGCAGAGGTATTGCAGTTGAACATCCCAATTCTAAAAAAACCCCACTCAAGAGAGGAGGGGATGCAAAATAATTATTTAGGGTCTCAAACCCTTCCGTTAGCATATCGTGGGTGTTACTTTTAACTACGGGGCCTATTTCTTGTTATTAGAACTTTGTATAGGTTCAAATAGACTATGATTAGGCATGCAATATAACTTATGTCTATTATGTGATGTCAATCCGAAAGAAATGAAGGTGCTAAAAAAAATTTGTTTCTATTATCAGGAAATGATTTTAAAAATTTATTCATCATTTTTTTAATTTAAAAAAATATTATTTAAAAACATTTCATTGTGTGTTAAAGCCATACTATTTCACTCTACAATTATTTCCAAACAGATAGTTAGAATAGCGGCGAACTCTGCCGAAATAAGAAATACACACGCCTAATTTTTTTTAAAAGAACCTTTTTAATTTTTCTTTTAGTAGAGATAAAGTTGCTTATTTTCATCAGAGTTAACTAATTAGCTAAAAAATAACGGAAATTCACGTTAAAAGTAACAATTATGAAATACTTTTAAAGTGGCTAACCACCAGGACAACATCGATAAAATATACATTGCCTCAATTTTTTTTAGTCATGCACGAAAATGGTTCATCTGAGTTAAGTAAACATATAACAATTTAATTGAAAAGTCCCCGGCCTACCATAGTAAAACACATTTTTTTTGGCAAAATTAGTTATTTTTATTCAACATAATTTCCTTCAAGGATGATACACTGATTATAGCGACCCTCCAACTTTTCGATATCATTTTTGTAGTACGATTTGTCCTTTGCTTCAAAATAGGCCTCAGTTTCGGCGATCACCTCTTCATTGGACGAAATTTTCTTCCCAGCGAGCATTCTTTTGAGATCTGAGAACAGGAAATAGTCGCTGGGGGGCCAGATCTGGAGAATACGGTGGATGAGGAAGCAATTCGAAGCCCAATTCATGGATTTTTACCATCGTTTTCACTGACTTGTGACACGGTGCGTTGTCTTGGTGAAGTAGCACTTTCTTTTTCTTCAAATGCGGCCGTTTTTCGGCGATTTCGCCCTTCAAACGGTCCAATAACGCTATGTAATAGTCGCTGTTGATGGTCCTTCCTTTTTCAAGGTAGTCAATGAAAATTATTCCATGCGCATCCCAAAATACAGACGCCATAACCTTGCCAGCCGACTGTTGCGTTTTCCCACGCTTTGGAGCGGGTTCATCGTGTGCAGTCCACTCGGATGACTGTCGATTGGACTTCGGAGTGAAAGGATGGAGCCATGTTTCATCCATTGTCACATATCGATGCAAAAACTCGTTTTTATTAAGCTTGATCATCTTCAAACACTGCTCCGAATCATCAACTCGTCGTTGTTTTTGGTCAAAAGTGAGCTCGCGTGGCACCCACTTTGCACAGAGCTTTCTCATACCCAAATATTCGTGAATGATATGATGTACACGTTCAGTTGATATCTTTAGAGTGTCTGTTATTTCATTCAATTTCAATTGACGGTCATTCAAAATCATTTTGTGGATTTTTTTAATGTTTTCGTCGGTAACAACCTCTTTTGGGCGTCCACCGTCTTCGGTGCTCATTTCACCACGTCTAAACTTAGCATACCAATCCTTGACGATTGATTTTCCTGGGGCAGTGTCCGGAAACTCGGCATCAAACCACGTTTTTGCTTCAACTGTATTTTTTCCCTTGAAAAGTAATATTTTATCAACACGCGAAATTCCTTTTTATCCATTTTTTTCACGATAACAAAAGTTGCTTCACTCAAAATGCTATAATTCACAAACTAATGATCCGACAGCTGTCAAATTTATACACGCATCTTTTGAGGGCTAGGGCTAACTAAAAAACATATGGATTTAATTCTAGTAGCTCCATCTATGTGTCAGGCCGGGGACTTTTAAATTGACCTGTTATATAATCTCGATAATTGAGTTAACTTTATTACATATCTTAATTAAAACTATTGAAAAGTAATAGTAAAAAATAAATAACATTTTTAAATAATTCTATTCTGTAAAGTAGGATTTAAAAAAATAATAATAAAAGACTGTACTCTTAAAGACTTACGCCATTAGTCAAAAATTCATTTCGATAAGTTGTTTCGGAAGTTCTCCTCGGGCGAGGCGGTGGGGGCGTTAAAAGAAGCCCTTGCTTCGAACATCAGCCGAAGACTGGAAAAAGAACTGGAATTTGGAAACATAAAAAAAAATAATAATTTCGAAACCAGACTAAGAGGAAAATATTCAAGCGTAAGACAGTATACCTTCCGTCATAGCAACACGTAAACATTGAATTTTCGTAATTATATGAATTGTTAACTTAATTACGCATGCAACACGCACGAGTATTTGAGTCCGCGTACCGGATAGCGCATCGAAGGCGGTCAGACGTCAGAAAGAAAACCCTCAATCACTTTATGTTCAAATACAATGTAATCTCCACGCAATGCAACAGAGTATTGATCCTTGCTTTAAAGGATCAATTTACATATTAAATTAGCATAATCAATGTTTTGAGGTTATGTATTCCGATTGTTAAAAAGTTAATAGTCCTTCGTTTCTGTGTTTCATTTAAAACCCTTTTCGTGTTGTTTTATAATTTAATATATTCGTCGATCGCATTCGTGAGGTTTTTATTTTTAAAGAACATAGTAACAAAATTCACTTGTATTACTACAGAAATAGATATATAAGTTTTAAAGCTATAAAATTAGTTAAAATGATGACATGAGTATAAAGAATTTATTTTAAATATATAAATCTAATCTTTTGCGACGTAAATATTTTTAAAAAAATTTACACACGCACGCTCTCTCTTTTTCTCTCTCTCTCTCACACACATATTTATACATATGTGTGTGTGTGCGTCTGTGTGTGTGAATTTGTTCTAAAATAGTTTGCAACGGAAATAAGATATCTCTAATAAAATGAGAATTTATATAATCATACCAATGGTTAAATAAAATTACAAATAGCAGCAACTCATATCAGTATTTTTGAGTCCGTACAGATAACGAGAAGGGAGCCTTAGGTAGTAAGATGTCAGAAAGAACTCATTCAATAACAGTTCTTTTCGCAACATGACATAAATAGTAGCTCCGTTAATCTTTCGAAAAAATAAACTCTGACATTTTAATGTATAATTAATTAATTAAATCAACATCATTAATTAATGATACAACGAATTCGATTCTTTGGAAGTGCGAGACCTATTTTCTCAGTGAAGATCAGTCTTTAATCAGTTTACTCTTCAGTTGTTCCGAATCCTTGATTAATCAATAATCAAAACAAATTAAATGTGTGGTTTACTAAACTCTACTTTAATAATTATTATTATAATAATACCTTGCGAACTCTAAGCAGTAGACTTCTAGCAACAGGATCGGCAGACACTCTCTGAATATCTTCCGAAATCTCTGTAGCGGTCCTATGACTACAGCTAATTCCTGTATCAACTTTATTCACTATACTTCTTAATTAGTAAAGTTCATAGATCGTGGTTCTTTCTCAATTATGAGGTTCTCATTTCAAACATCGAATGCAGAGATTAGTTAAAGCGCGTGAGAATCCGTTGCAACATCTGAAGTACAAAATGCCTTTTTTTTTTTTTGTTTTTTCAGTTACGACACCTTTTTTTCACTGAAATGATTTCTTATTTCGAAGAGTTAGGCTAAATTTGAAATTTCGTAAAATTCATGAATTGGATGGATTGATACAAAACAAATCCTGTTATTTTAAATGAAAAATTTAAATATTTATTGATATAAAGATTTCGATTCCACACGTGTCAAAGATATTTGTCAATTAATAGGCAATGATTTTCCAATTAGGAATACATTTTTTTTAAAAAGACTAAAAAATAAATATCATTCTAATAATATGAGTTATTAAATACAAATATGAAACGAAAGTGATAGTGATTCGAGCCTTTCTTTTTTTAGGGTCAGTAAACAAGTTTACAATTGTCAGCTTTCGTAATCGCGTTGGTGTTCGGTTCTTATATATATATATATAGAAGAACCGATAAGAATATATATATATATATATTGCTCACGAGTTATCGATAAAGGTTTAATAAGTACAAAATCAATAATTTTTTTCCGATAATTTCAAAAGGGGAATATTTTTTAAAAATAAAAAAAGGTTTTTTTTTTTTTTTTTTTTTTTTTTTTTTTGAGTTATAAGGAACGTAATATACATAAAATGAAAGAAGGAATGGTCCGGCTGCATTTAGTACGGAGGCATTGTAAACCTGCCTTTCTTTCGTGTCCTCGAAAAAATAAAAGAGGTAATTTCTTTTTAAAACATTTTTCCATGAAAGATGTAGATGCTATTCTTCCTCGTTCGAAATAAATTAAATTACATTATCTAACGATTGAGGAAATATAACGCATTGCTAAATTCGTCAATTTTACGCGATTAGCACATTTTTCCTTTAACTGATTTCTTTTCACGAGTCTTCGATTTTATGTCATTTTTGTAAGAATGTTATTTTACGGTCTTTCATAAAGTTAAAATGTATAAAACTAAAATTCCTTTGTAATACATTAATCAGACATAACAGTTGAAAAAATTTGCTGTTTCCAAAAGCAAATGTATTTTTAATGCATTTCTTTGACACCATTTTTTCCTCTCTTCCCTCACACGTACATTTTAAACAAATTAAATTTTTTTAAATCAATTTTAAGCACCTTTTAATACGTTCCTATTTGCATAAGATTAGCGTCCGAAATTATTCGTGATTTTTCTTCAGATTCGG
>BMAW01034791.1:0-20805 GCA_019974015.1 Nephila pilipes | reverse complement strand
CCCCCCCCCCCCCCCCCGCGCATACATTGGAATGCGTTAGAGCGATTTTTCAATTTCAGTCTTTTCTCGGATGAAGCTACATTCGCGGAAGGGTGAATGGTGCAAAAATCTGCTGCTCCGTGACAGCCCCCAAAAAGTATGTTTGATGCTTGACGACTCGCTGAGTGGTCCTTTATTTTCTGTTAAAAGACAGAAATAGGAGAAGTTTATCTGGATATGTTGCAGCCATTTTCCGTTTGGCTTAAAATTGACTATCTCCTGAATATTGTCAGTGCCCATAAAGGCAGAAGGTCACACCAAAGGTCACATTTGTAGAAGTGTCATAATTGTTTCAAAATTAAATTTGGTAAGTTACTCCTTCACATTATGTATCTATTTTTAATTTTCCTGCATATAATTTCGTGCACTGACACATTCAAATAAGGTACTCTTGAATGGGACATCCTCCTATATATTGAAATAATTTATTCATATTAAGAATTTTGCACGTCGATCTCTTTCTTACATTACTCGAATTAAGAATTTTGAACATCCATCGCTGTCTTACAATTCTCCAATTATTCAAATAGTTTCAAGAACACCAGGAGTCCCATACAGCGCTATATAATGCATTAAGTGATTTCGCGGCAATTAGAATATATATAAGTTCGATTTCATTTTACGATAATTTTCTTTAAATAAGAATGACGTAAAGAAAAAGTGTCTTAACATATTTTAACGTTCAGGCGTTTTTTCAAAATATGTTATACAAACAGTTCAATATTATTTGTTGATTGTATTTTAAAGAATGGATTAGTAATGTACTGAATTTCTATAAAAATAGTCGAAAATGTAGAAATTGCTTATTAGTGAATTAGTGTAATTTTATTAAATCATGCCATTCATGATTGTTTGAAGGCAAGTTAGGTCCCAAAATGCAGCTGGGCCTACGGAACAATCATGTGATGAGATAATGACTCCCAAGAGAATTCCCACCTTTGGGAAAAAACGTGTTTTAAAACCCCGAAGTGCCAGGGTGAACTTTTCTTCCTCCCGAGGGTTTTTCTATCCACCACGCGATCTATTGATGTAGTCAACCGCAAAATGTCGCAGCTGACCCCTTTTCAAAATAAAATGTGAAATGCCCATGACTTACCCATTTTACGACATTAGTTATAACATATAGCTTAAAGTATGCTGAGATTAATTATTTATGGTTTGCTTTCATTTTAATTTCATTTAGCTTAAAGTATGCTGAATATAATTATCGTTTGCATTGATTTTAATGTCTGAAAAGATTATTATTGTCCACTTCAACATTTTATTGTTCAATTTTTCTCGTATAATGTTGTCAATAATGATTACACCAATATGGAAGGAAAATACTGAATGGAATGTATTGAAATGCTTTGGAATTACGTGTTTTGGAATGCTTTCTGAAACTTTTAAGGGGAATGGTTTATCTAATGAAGTTTCATTATATCATGACATGTTAATCAATTATCAGGTGTATGGCGTATAAAACCGGGAGGCTTGCCTACTAGAAGTTACAGTAATTAAATAACTATGGAATTAATTTATTTAATAAGGGATTAATGCAATATGCGATTAATTAGGAGTTTTGCAATGTGGGTCGAAATTATTCTTCTGATGTAGAAAGAATGAATGAATCCTCCATTTTCTACTCAAACGCTTAAAAGCTTTTTACACCAATCGATAGGAAAATTATTTTCAATGCCAGAAGCACAAAATGTGCTGATAATATTAATTATTCTAAAAACACGTATTATCAAAAACAGTTGCGAATAAAAATGAACTGTAGCTTACAATAATTCTTATGAGTTGGGATTCTCATGTTCTTGAAAACCTTGAAATTCCAAAATCTCACTCTATTACTTTCAGTTGCGTAAGAAAACAATTTGAAGAATTCCTGTCATTCAACTGCTTCGCTTTAAAGTAAATTTTCCTATCTTTCATTGTCGATTCAATTACTACGCAATGTTTGAAATTGGAATATATATATGTATAATCCATAATATATATATATATATATATATATATATATATATATATATATATATATATATATATATATATATATATATATATATATATATATATATATATATATATATATATATATATATATATATATATATATGGATTATGCGTCTCTTTCGATAAACAGTATCAAAAATTTAAAAAAACACATCTTCCTATCATACTTAAAATTAAACAAAATTTTTTATTAAAGGGAGAATTAATTGAAAAAAAAAATTGATGAAATAAATAAACGGAAAAACTATAAATGTGAAAATGCGAAATTTTAAGTAATATGGTATTAAATTAACCATAAATATTATGATTTCTTAAATTGTATTATTAGCGAATTCTCTTCCGCGAAATAATTAAAACAGTAATCCTTTTTCTATCTTTAAAAGGGTTTTTTTTTTTTTTTTTTTTTTAAGAAAATAGATAATTTTCAAATGTATGAAATGCTAGGCAATAGTGAGAAAAAAGATTCACTCCTTTATTTACTTTTCTGTTTTGTTTATGTCTTATTTTAAATGTACAATTTGTTGTACTCTAATAATATTTTATTTTGCATATGTAATATATTATTTTATAAATGAATATAGTATAATCATCAAATACTTGTTTCCTATTTCTCATAGGTAATAATATAAAGTTATCAAAGCTTAGCTTATAGCTATCTTTATTCATTTTCAGTGCTCGGTTGATCTATGTTCATCTTTTCTAAGCCATTTAATGCTCAAAAAATTTAGCTATTTCTTTTTAAATTTCAGTTGCATACATTGCGTAAAGAATTTTAAAAATGTGTCGGAATCTAGCTAAATATTTTAAGAACATAAATAAATGAAATTATTCAAATAGTATAAAGAAAATTAAAAGAAAAAATAAAATATCTAAAACAGTGTCTTCTTATTAGGAATCAACTGCTTTACAAAACAAAAAGAATGAAAATGATATCTGAACCTCATTTTTGATTAAACTAAGAGTCGAAGCAACAGAAATATTATTTCTATCTTCATATTTCACGTCTCACGGCGTCTAATCTTACTGTTGCTATCCATTTAGAGAGTTTATTCATCAAATTGGTTACGTTAACTCCACTGTAAGTATACAAATGAAACCAACCGCATCAATATAAAGAAAATTGACTGAAGCAAGACTTCAAATGCTGATTCAAGCAAATTTATCAAAAGTTCCCTTATAATAGATTTCAAATTAAACAAGAGCTTTAAATACCTACCTGAATGTCTTGAAGATGTATAAACACAAAGGCCGAATAGTACTTATTTTGTGCGTTAAATCGTATTGACTGAAGTTTCGCAAAACAGAGGAATAATTTAATAATTCGAAATAAAAACCAACGTTTTTATATGGTGGCAAAGTTTATTAAAAAAATTATTAAAATATTAGTTAAAACTGGTCGCAAATATATAAATATTGCATTGTTAGGCAAATAAGAACGGTTCCCAAAATTTCAGAGCTCTAGCTTGATGGGAAGTTGGTTAAATTAACGATCGAAAATTTGATGACACACACACCAAGTGAAATTCAGAAAAACGTTGTAAATACAGAGTGATACTATATTTGTAATGTTTGAGAGCCTTTTTTTAAAGGAATCAAAAAAGCAAAACAACATATTTATGTTTCTCATGCTGAAATCCTTCATTTTCAACTGTTCTTTTCAAACGAACTCTTTAAAAATTTATTCGCCGCGATATTATAATTGAAAGTCTTGCTCGGTGGTATGAGAATGGAATTGCGATAAATATAAAAAAATTATATCCGATATTTATTTTACTTTAAAATATTCTACTTTCGTAGCAACTAATACAGTAAAAAAGCAGACTGTCGATTTATTTCTTTTTATCGCTTTCGAAAATAAAAGTTTTCGAGTTCGTTTAATCAACTTCAAACACTAATGAAACACACAATTCGAAGTTTTGAGAATTATGTGTTTCATTTGTGTTTGAATTTGTTCTTCTACCTCAGACAATAGATTTCCAACACGCGATCTTTTCTTTCTTTCCTTGACATTTACGTGATTGAAACTAAATACCCTACCCACGCAATATTTTTTTTAAATGACGAAAGTAAATTACCTTCTGACCTTGAGCTATCGAGAAATAGAAGTGACCAACTGACCGAGTACTCACAGTGGGGAATTTTTCGACCCTGAGGTCATTTTCGTATCTTGAGTCGATTACGATTCCGTCTGCGTTACTTCGAAAGAGAACCTGTTTCGAAGCGCTTTCGTTTCCGGAAGTCTCCATTGAAAGAAAGCGGTTTAATAAGGGATATTAAGCATTTGTTTCGACAGAACTTTTTCTTTTGAGGCCCGAAGCAGGTGGTAAGTAGATGTTGTGATTTCCTAATAATCTTTGAGGGGCATTCGATGAACTGCTTGAATGCCGTCAATCATCACATATATGAAATAAGTAACTATAGTTCGTTTTAAATTATGCGATTTCTTCCAACCAGCAATGGATTGTGGAACGATTATTATAATTTGTTTCCCCCTTAAAAGATATCATCTAAAAAAATCAGGTAACCGCTATCGTGGATGTAATTTCACCCCCCAGTAAATGAATTTTATTTTATAAATTGAATGAAGGCATATGAATGAGATTACATGTATTATAAGAATAACATATTTCATGAAGGTTATAAAATTAATTTTTTACAGTTGTTAGAAATAATATCGTGATGTCTTTTACGAATGAAGTTGGTACATATCGTATATCTCGCGGTTTATTTTCTTCTTTCCTCGTACATATACAGCATCTTCCATACTTATATGGGGATGGACTTGTTGCCTCAACCTTTTTACCGAGTATTTCTAATATAATTATCCTCAGAGTATGTGGCAAATTCGGTATTTTTAATCGTTCTTCAAGAAAGGATTTAGTGAGAGAAAATGCTAATTCTAACAGGTAATCTCTTCTGATAATGCTTCTGATACCATTTGCTGCATTGCAAAATGCAAGAATGATGTTCGAGTTTATACTTGCTGCGCTCAGTAATCCATAAAATACTGCTAAAGGTAAGGTGACCAGATTTTAACATTCGAAAAAACGGGACACCATTGACGGGGGTGGGAGAGGTCTTGATTAAAAATTTGGTACCTAAAAATACCTATCTTTGGTACCTAAATAAATTACTTACCAAAATTATTTGAATAGCTTATCTGTTGACATTACTTGTTTAACTAGCATGCAGTGCGATGTTTATCGCAGGAGAGACAGTTATAGAACTGAATGTGCGAAGGCGTTACTTCGCGGACGACCAACAAACTCTTTACAACCTGACCCTTCTCTCTCAAATTCCCCTCCGTTTCCAATTTTTGTACAAGATGTAATTCCTTTACAATAGTGTTCCAAATGGTACTAGATCGCTAGCGGAACATGTCGCCATAAGAATAAAATCTGTGAAAGTGTACAAAGTGTTCTCTCTTCATTTTACAGCTATAAAATGTTATAGAATATTATAAAATTTACAAAAAAAAAATATATATATATATAAAACTCATAACCTGGTGAAATAGCTACATGGAAGCCGAAAATCGTATATTCCCGTTCTCCCTCCGTTCCCAAGCTTGTCGTGCATTCTTTCAAAAAATCGGGACTTTCTCAAAACATCGCGAAACGCGGGGAAAATGGTTAAAAATCGGGACTGTCCCGCTAAAAGTGGGACGTCTGGTCACCATAGCTAAAGGCCATCTTCGAGTCCTACTATTGAAATGAACTCACAAGTCTACATCATCGTCTTCAACATTAGCGCTCAGGATCACTAAGCTCATTTGTTTCTAGCAAAATTTTTCCATTTCATCTTTTTCGGGGTTGAATGCCATATTATAAAATAACCATCACGGCAATAAAATAAATAAAAACACTTCTAAAATAATTATTTCCTCACCTCTCCGCTTATTATTTTCATAGTAGAAACAAAAGTTATAACTACGGTACCTGACAGCAAAACGAAGTAATTTTAAAATACTTATATTTACGATAACATGGATGAAATGTCATTCCAGATCAGTTTATTTTGTCGTGCAGCAGACAAAGTACGAAACAAAAGTAAATTTTTTTTTATGATAACGGTATTCCTGCTGATACCATAAATCAATGTTACTAGTAATTCGGTTTTTTAATAATGAAAGAAAAATGTTTTACGCGGGGTGATTTTTCAGCCATGATACCTTTCCAGGGTTAAGGGGAGTCAGTACCCTAAAAACGAACAAATCATCCTTTTTTTTTTTTATTTAGTAATACTCTTTGATTTATTATCTTTCTTTTGATATATTACTATTGAATGTAAGAGAACTAAAAGTTGGAAGAAGTGACAATGAAAAATGTAAACAAACGAATTTGGGACTTGATCACACCCCAGTTTTATAAATTTAGTAATTTTATGCCATTTTTTTAGAATCAAAAACCAATTATGTTTTGTTTTGTTTTAATCATAATTGTTGAGCTTACAATTCTTTTCTAATTACTAAAATTTCATTATGACTCATTTGTTGATATCTCTTGTTCTGTTCGTAGTGTGTTTATTATTTTTTTTTATGTTTTACAGTAATAATATCATAATTCATGTTTTTATTCATCAGATATTTTCCTACAAACATGACATTTTAGTATTATAAGCAGTAAAAAAAATTAATTTTTTTATTTATATTACTTATTTTAATATTTGTTTCTTGTTAGTCTCTTGTAGTTAATAAACTTGGAAGAAAGTGATCAAATATTAAAAGTACGAACTGAAATTACATGATAAATTATTATGTAATTATAATTTTAAGAAAAAACCATGTAGTTGATGGTTTAAATTGGCATTTTAAGTTAACTGAAGCATATTTTAATTATTGTTAATTAATATACTATATTTAGATACAAGTAGAACGATGATGATCAATTACGTTCGAACAGTTCCTGAAAGCCTGCATTTAAAGAAAGCGATATAGTAAGAGAAAGAGGAAACCCTTGTTTCTTTTCAAGCCAGATTCAAAACAAGAGGTAAGATTTCAAATAATCTTGGACGGACATTGTAACTATTAAACTAAATTATTTGTTTGTAACGTCGTGAAATATCGCATTGCATATATGAAATCAGAAATTACTTAACGTTTTAAATGTGTGTGTTGTATTAATAAATTTGTTCAAAAGGTATTTTTATACATGTAGAAACTTTAATGCTGTATGTGGTAAAAAAAAAGTGTTCGATTTTGTAAAAAATAAGAGGAACTTAATTTAAGTCTTGCATTCGTTTCATTAATTGTTGGACGATTTTTATAATTTCTTGTACAACAATTTCTTTTAAATCAATTTATATAATCATACAGTGTTCGTAAAAATGATTTTATTTTGTTAAGCAATCCTGTTTATTAGTTGTCAAAATGTAAAATTCACTCCAACCCTTTTTTTTGTGTCCCTTTTTGTCGAACTATTTTTTTTTGTAAACATAAGCATATTTTAAGATAAATACTCATATTTAAAAAAAAGGTTTTTTTTCCTTCGATATTAATGATACAGTTCTCTTAAGTTATGCTTAAGTTTCTGTACAAAAATAAATCGATAATTAAAAATGAATGATAATTGGTAATTAATAGGCTATATATATATATATATATATATATATATAACATATATAGACAAAAAAAATTAGCGCACCAAGAAGGAGTCTTCAAAATGAAACGAAATTTTACATACGTAATGACTACTTTGATATAAGTAAATGATTAGAAAATCAAAGAAAAAGGATCGTTTATTTCAGAGAAAAAGGCAAAAGAACGGAGAATTTAATACCCTTTTGAACCCCCTGTAGCGCGAATGCACGATGCGATACGATCAGGCATTGAGGCATACAAGTTCTGTATGATATCTTGAGACATTTCGTTTCATATTTGCTGCAACCTTGCCTCTAGTTCGTTCAAACTCGCGGGATGCCCAACTCGCCGTCCCAAATGAGCCCAGATATGTTCGATTGGAGACAAGTCTGGGGATCGGGCAGGCCAAGGAAGGGTAGTAACAGTGCGGAGACAGTCTTGTGACACCCTTGCCGTGTGAGGCCGAGCATTGTCTTGTTGAAAAATGGCTCCTGGGAGCCGTTGCATAAGTGGCAACACATGTGGTTGCAGGATGTCATGGACATACCGCTGGGCTGTCATGGTGCCACGGATCAATACTAGGGGTGACTGTGTATTGTAGGCAATGGCACCCCATACCACCACACCAGCTGTGGGAGCGGTGTGTCGCTGTAAAGCAAAGGCAGGATTGAGGCGTTCACCACGGGGTCTCCACACACGAACACGATTGTCATCACTGCTGATATTGAATTTGGATTCGTCGCTAAAGACGACCTGGTTCCATTCCGTTGCAATCCAGTTTCCTCGTGCGCGGCACCACTCCAAACGGAGGCGTCGATGGGTGGGCGTCAAGGGAAGTACACGTAATGGGCGCCTCGATCCCAAATGTCCTTCAGCCAGGCGCCTTCGTATGATTCGAAAAGACACAGGGCCCCCTAGTGAAGGTGTTACCTGTGCCTGAATGGCGGCCGATGAAGCAGTTGGTTGTACGCGTGCATTTCTTACGATGTGGCGGTCTTCTCTATCACTGGTCTGTCGAGGGCGTCCTGAGTCTGGTCTTCGTGTAAATGACATCTCTCGGATTCACTGGTCCCAACACTTATTCAGAGCACAATCAGAGCGGCCTAATTGACGAGCTATTCTCCTAGCTGACCACCCAGCTTCCATCATGCCGATGATTCTCCCCCTCTCAAACTGTGACAGCTGCTCATATTGTCTTCGAAAACGGCATAAGGGCATGTCTACCTCAGCTCTTCCTTTGTAAGCGATTCCGCACACTCAAACAAGCTTTGGTTACCTGTTTTATACTCCACGGAGAACGACGTTAAACACCCTCTACCGGCTATACGTAATGCGCAATCACGCCGCATTTCTAATCATTTGCATATCTCCCCGACATGTACCTTCATGCCAAGTTTCGTTACGATCCCGCAATTATTTCTTGATGCGCTAATTTTCTTATCCATGAGTGTATATATATATATATTATAATAATAATTTTTACAGATGTTTTCTTTTGCACAATTTTTATAGTATTAATTTTAAGCACCCAAAAATTCCCAATATTTCAGAAAAGCGATGAATTATAGTTACTGCTTTCATTTACATATATAAATTTGAAGAAAAAAAGTAATATTTACTTAATTTGAAATTGAAATATGTCATTAATTTGAAAACGTCTGCGTAATAAAGCATAGTTTTCGGTTGGTAAGAAATAATTCAGACCTTCTTTGTAACTGAAAGGAAAAATCTATGGTTTTGTTTCTATTTTTTGTGAGATCAACATTTTTAAAAAAATGCGTACATATTTTTGAATTTATTAAACTCTAGTTCGAGAACTCGAAAATCAAATTTTTTGAGTAGTTTAAATCTTGCAATGGAGGTATTTCAATGATTTCATAAATTATTTCTTTTACCTTATTGCGTTATATTACGCCACCTGCTTTATTCTTGCAATTTATTTCTTCTGCTTTTCAAAATGCAATTTTTTTTTCAAATGCCCCATTTTAGGTTATGCATTTTATCAAAATTATTTATGGATAACTATGCTTCATAATAATGAAATACATCAAAAACAAAGAAGCAGAGACCAAAGCTATTAGCTTCAAGAAAGTGCTGTTTAGCTCTCTGTAGGATTTGTAACGCCTTTTCTACATTATTTAATTCAACTGCCCTCTAAATGAAGTCAATAATTATAGAACTCGAACTGAAAATCAGAAAGAGTAAGATAAAATGCCTTATAAGTAACAACTGAAGAATATAAACAAAGTCGTTCTCTCTCGAATCCCACTTAATTCGTAGAATTCTAGATTATGATCGACAAATAAAGTCTTAGTTGCCGGATCACTCGCTCTGATTGAAACATTTCTCATTAATAGTAATCTCGTATCTCAGTACTAGGACTCAGAATCCCTTATACCAAAAAAAAAAAAAAACTACAATGATGACCTCAAGTTTGTCGAGAAAAGAATACTTATATAATCTCAACGAATCAGAGTACACACAAAGGGGTTTGAATAACTAGAACTAAGCCATGATAAAACAGTGATATTTTTTTTTGACACGGCATTCATAATAACCTTTCGTGAGATAGATATGTAAGAAGAACCGTTATCTTAATAGAAACTTCCTTCCTAATACAATAAGGATCAATAAGTTCCCAGATTTAGTCAATGGCAATTTATTAAAATCATGTTCAGAACTTATACCCCCTCTCCCCCTTTAAACTATTGTCCTCCTGTATTTATGCACTAGTTCTACCGTTCACTGCTCCAGACATTTCTGTTCGTCGTTTTTTTTTTTAAAGTTCCTTCCTTCGTCGCATTTTTCATCATCTCATCTGAATAAGCAAAAAGATTTCCCTTCATTTCATTTTCAGCCGAGGAAACAGGTACATGTTCGCTAGTATCAAGTCTTCAGAATAGGGAGGATGTTCCGTTATGTCTTCCGAAGTACTTTTTCACCTTTATGGATCGGTTTGTCTCTTCAAGGTCATGCAATAAAATCCAAACGGTTCTTTTTTCACGTAGTTTACTTCTTACTGCATATCAGCGGTCTCAGGATATCAAGTAATGTTTTTGTTGACAGTTTCTACTTTAGGAATAAATTCATGATGAGTCTTGGATAGCAGTGGAACGCCTACTCCCAAGATTATCATCAAAGCTCGTGTAACATTGACGAAAACATTTATGCGACTCGTCTAGTGCCTTTTTTTTTTGTTTCATTACATCTTTTTCGTATGCTATCTCCAGCTCCCTGAAAGGCCTCACATGATAATTTCTTCATCAGAAATGCAGAATTTTATTTTGGCATTCTATTCTGAAGACGCCATTTCGGCATCCGACGAATGCGAGCACTATTTTGTCCGTAACAAGTTGCAACTTTAGCCGACAATAATTGAAGTGGTTGATAGATATCTCAGCATCTTCCTTAGTAGTTCTGTTGATCGCAAAAAGAAGAATTTAACCTCGAGCGTACATTTGTTTGGAACTAAACTGGACAGCTATCTCCCCGCTTATCACTTGGATCAATGCGGATTCAGAATAAGATAGTATCCGATGAAAATCTTTCAGACTTATCTTCGACGACAGGAATGCATGTACACCAGGATACTGGATGCACTGGTGTACAGGCTGGATTGTCCCAGCCTCGGCTGTTTCTCATGCTTTCACTCAATTTTACATAAATTTCTCGTCCATAAACGCACTCTCCCTTTATTTAAGCACTGATGCAGGTGCTGTGAGGGTGTCTTGAGTTCAAGAAATAAAATCAGCGTTAGCCGAACACTTGTGGCTTATTTATTTTCTTTTTTAACAGAACACCACAACACAATAAACATAAAATGCATGGAATGATCGCAACACATTTTATATAATCTTCAGAGCTACCGGATCGATTGTAAACATCTAGTCTCATTCCGCGGTCGTCTCTCGTTTCTCGCGAATTCAAGCTACCCAATTTTGGCGCTGCTAGGAATCTTTGGAATTTCAGGTGTCGCTCCAGCTTCTTGATTTACCAGTGCCCTTATAAAACATTTACCTCACTTCGCACTCAAACAACTCTTGACCGGCGGTATCTTCAAACAAATCGCGAAGATCTCAATTCAAACCTGCCCATTTGCTTCTCGGGTAATGCGGTCATGAAATACTACCACATACGTTTCATAATGGTCCTGATGTGACGTATAATAACGCTGACTTTCTCATGAGATCCGATTATGTCTCGACAAACGCGTCTTATTTAATTCTTAGAAAAATGATTGAATAAAATTTAGATTAATATTAAAAAGATTTAGACTAATTATTAAAGTTGCACTTTGTACAAAAAGTACTTCCCGATCCAATTTAAATACACACACTTAAAATTTGTAAGTCATGTCTTTTTCAGAGATGCACAAATTCGATTGATGTTGTATAATTTCATAACGTGCTGTATTATTTTTAACTTAATAAGGCGATCCTGGTTAATTGAAAACAAACAGGATTGAATCAAAAGTTATCATGCCCCCCCCCCCCAACCCTTAAATCTACGTCTTGGGCATGTAAGGATCTAAAGCTCGCTTCTGGTAAATTCTCGAGGGTGGTCTGAATGGTAACCAGAAAAATTCTTCCAAAAAATCGACAACTCCACCAATAGAACCATTCAAGCAATTGAAAAATACACACCCATCAGAAATAACCAACTACTACACAGACCTCGAGCAATTCTTCTGGATGAATCCAACCCCCTTTATCACTTTAAATTTAACATTACAAATTTTTTCACTGATTTCCTGATATTATATACATCAAAATGACATCCCTCCACAACAGCCAATAGGAGCTCACCCATCAACCAATAGGAACTCACCATCTTACGCGTGAAAAGCCATTGATTCTACAACCTAACCAGACTAGAGGAATGAGACAGGATAGTTCTACCAATGCAACCAATAAAATCTTAAACTTTTTCAATTTCGTAAAATAGCATCATCTCAAAGCCTCTACAATAATTAAAGAACTCATGAAAATAAAGAAATTTTTTTTCATGGCTTAAATTTAACAATATCAGCTATTTTGTTAAAATCCTTCATAAAACAAAAAATATCTCTATTAAGAAGAGCTTAAAAAATGACAATGTCTCTATACAAATCTGAATTTTATTCATAATAAGTGAATAAAAACTTTAACTTTTAATTTTTAGTAATTAATAACCAAGCATTGCTCGTAATTCACATTTTTTCATGTCATCTTAAGCGTTTACAATATTTTTATTTTAACTCCTGGGCAACCAATATTCTGTCTCATCTTTCAATTTTTACTAAAACTGGGGGTTAAAGCCCGTGAGGGTGATGCGCCCCAATCATTATATTCCCGCTGGTCTGAATGGTAGCTCCCTGAGGATGCAATAAAAGGAAGCGGTTGACGGAGAAATAAGGAAAGGGGAAGGGAGCGGAGAGATGACAGCGAGAATGGTGTCGTGTTCCCTAGAAACACGTGAAAATTAAATCATTGGGACTGCAGCATGAGGTGTTTATTCAAAAGCATATTAGCGGCGAATGCAGTCCAAATCTTCTAGGTTAAAAGTGAAATTAAACAAAGCTGATACTTAGCGTTGAGTACCTTACAGTGCATCTAACAACTTTATCATTTACAATTTTAATACTTTGAACAAGATACCGCCATTTATAGAAACAAGAAAAGAATTTAGCCTCACTGAAAGTAAATATTATACTCTAGTATTTTTCATACCTTAAGTAGATATTGTTCGCGGTAATTACGCCACAAAAAGGAAACGAAATGATTTTGGGTAACTCTGAACTCGTCAGAAGACTTGCTACTTTTCAAAAGAAACAATTAGCTTTATCTTGCAAACAGTATTGACAAACATGAAATTAACTCTGTGAATTTTATATATTTTCAAATCTGAAGAGCAATATTATATATATATATATATATCCAACCCTTTTTCTTTTCAACCATTTTTTTTCTATTTTTTCTAGTATCTAGATCCCAGTTGTTTTGTGTTGCATAGTCATATCTGGTGCTGGCGCCTCTAAACTTCACCGTAACTTATTTTTAACATGCAATTGCTAGGAACTTTCGGAAATTTTATTTTAAAAAAAATGTTATGTCCTTCAAAACTGTACATTCGACGAAAATATTCATTTTGTTTCTCTTGCTATGAAGTTAAAGAATGCCGTATTTAAATATTTTTCGTTAAACGTATTCATGTTTGTACATAAATCTGAAAATTTATGAATATAATACATGTTTATTTTTTGAAATTGCTCAGCTCTTTTTGATTTTACAGACACTGATGCCAAACAGGTGTGGAGCTGGATATTCGTACATGATTCACGTAGATGCACTCTCTGGTGACCGTAATACCACGAAACTTGTTATATCATGGGAATACTAATAGTCTGAGACGGGTATGTTCCGTATTTTAAGCATTTCTTCATACTTTGTATAATGTGAAGGTCGGCATCGGTATGTTGTAAAGAACCAAGCTAAATTCAAAAAGAAAAATAGTTTATTAAATGATGAAAATGTATAGAAAATGGAGAAAGCGCATTTCTGCGTGCTTACACCTCGCACTTTCATACTCAAATATGCGTTGGCAGGAGGCGCTGCAGCAACGCAGCGGGTCAATTCCCACAATATATTCTAATTCACATCGGCAAGTAATGTAATTCTAATCGATTGAAATATGTTAATAAAGTTTTATTTATAAAAGCAAAAATATTTACCTTTTAAAATACATTGCATTCAAAAGACAGCATGTTTCTTTATCCAAAGATGAAGATATAAGTATGGAAAGTGCACTGTAAAGACAAATAAATACGTGTTCGTTAGACCAAATCTTAAAAAATAATATATGCGTAGCATAGTGATATTTATGAACAATGGTCTTCAAACTGTTCAGAAAATATTGAAACTAAATTTTGCTTGTTTTATTATTTTTAACATGGATAGTTTAGTTTTTTAGTTTTTTATTAACGTCGCCCTAGAAGCAACACGAGGGCTATTGGCGACGGACCTCGTAATTTTGAACCACGGTCAAGTGACGAGGACGACACCTGAGCTGGCACCCCCCTCTCCTAACATCCACACCACGCCAACGGGAGGACTTTGGGCCCCGAACAGATTTAATGTGCATCAGCCCCGGCTACACGGCGGGTCTTTGGTGGCCAAGGATCGAACCCGCGACTGAACGAAAACCGCCGGCCGCTAGTCCACGACCTTGACCACTAGGCTACCGCGGCCCCATTTTTAACATGGAAAGAGAAGAAATTTGAATTGTTTTTTCTAACTATGTGGAAGTTACGACAAAATATTGATTTATTTTTTAAAAAAATTATCCTCACAAATCCAGGTTCTTGTATGATTTATGCGAATTCTTATTTTGGTTTCTAATTGCTACACTGATTACATTTACTGCTTTCTTCATCTGTCTCTTTAGGGCATTTCCCCATCAAAATGAAAAACATTTGGAGGATTAAACTATCAAAGTATTTGTCGCTGTTGGCCTTCTTCAACGCAGTTACAGTGTTGTGGGATGTATGCTCGGCGGACGTCTCTTACGAGGAATTGGTGAAAATGGGCGCCCAGTGCGATCCTTTCGACAATTGTCGACAACCACGCGGCACTGATCAGCTCAACAAATACAACTGCGATTGCGACAGCTCTTGTGTAGTGTTTGACACTTGCTGTGTCGATTCTCCATACAGAAACGAGTCAGTAGCCTCTGTCACTGGTGTGACGTGCCGCAAAGTATACGACGATCAAAGTCCCGCAGTGTACATGGTCGACAGTTGCACGAACCCGGATTTATCATCAGAAATGCTGTGCGGAACCAGCGCCGAAGAGAGTAACGATCTTTTTTTAATTATTCCAGTCACCAGTTTAACGACCAGAATAACTTACAGGAACTATTTCTGCGCCTTGTGCAACGAGAATACTGAAGACGATCAGCTCGTTCTTTGGGATTTTCAAGCGGAAGGACACAGCGAAAGACTCAATGACAGTACCATGCCAGACTTCATGTACGATGCTGCTTTGAAATCTTGGCGTATTGTTAACGACTCTTCGGTGAAAATATCGATAAGGATTCCAGACAATCTAAAAATCATTGTCAAAACTTGTTCGGTGGACTTAATTTCAAATTGTTCAAACGACTGGCCGGACGATTCTGTGGCAGAAAAATGTGCAGCCTACATGGCAAAAGTAGCCTTGAGAGATTTTTTTTATCCCCTCTCGTATAGAAATCCTCACTGCGCGCTGTGTAACTTCGAAAATGTGGAGTTACGCGAATGTGATATAACTGCAAATCAAACAACACCCTTCTCTGGAAAAAGACCTTGGATTAATTCCTTTCTCAGACCGCCCAATCCGGATTATGATGAGCCTCATCGAACCATCACAGACCCTCGATATAGTGTAAGTCAAATCCCTTTCATAAGGTTATTTCGATTGCACGATAAACCAAAGTGTGGCTCGAAAATGATATATGATAAATTGTCGAAGAAATGCAGATGTAATTCTCAGCGTTCATCAATGAAAGATGGAGCCTGTGTGAACAAAACTTGAATTAATGATGTTCAAAAGTGTTAAATTGTGATAATATAGGCTTAAGTAAATGTAAGTAATTATTTCATTCCCAATATTTAAGTGTTCAAAATATTCTTATTTGAATAAACTCGAATATTGGAATTTTACTTTATCCTTCAAAAATTGTTTCAGAAATTATTTTATTTGTGTGTAACAAAATATTAAATGATACTGGTTTATTCACATGGTCAAAAACCCTGATAACTCAAAAATATTGTTCCTTACTCGAGAGCCAAGTTAGTATTATTATTAATAGTTCAGAGGGAACTAAGTTATGATTTTACTGGATTTATTAATTTACTGAAATAAAGTTGTCGAATTTTAAAAAGTGCATTTTTATTACAACTTTGGATTTTGGCTTCAGAATTGTGTAGGAAAATGTCTGAAATGTATTTCAAATGTCCCGGAATTCCGATCATTGAATACAGAGATATTCACAAACGAAACAAACTTTTAGGGTGTAATTGACAAAATTCGTACAGTGATTCCTTTGCAAAATATTTAATTTTTTAGTTACAATAATTTAACAAAGTTCTTTTCCAACTGGTTTAATCATAAAATTTTTAGCAGCAGTTATTATTTCAAAATTATAAAAAATATTCTTCATCCTCTGGCCGGAGGTGGATTAAGCTAGTTGGAGGCCCCTGGCGGTAAAAGGTTTGGGGCCCCGTGGGCTGAAGTGTCGAAAAACTTAATTAGTGAAAAAGTTCGCTGACCTTAAATTTTCAAAATAAAATGTATAGCTAATAAAAAAAAATTAACGGCTCAAAAAAATTTTTAACTTTATTTTAAAGAATTTAAAAAAAAACTTACTTAAAAGCTTACAATTTCGCTATATAACTTTACGTCTTGATTTTTCTTGGGCAAATTCATCGATTATTTTTGCAGTATCTATTTGGTCCAAAACATCTTGTTCTATATATAATATGGCCATGCTGTTCAGTTTGTCTTCTCCCATACTACTGCTTAAATAATTTTTATCGCGCTTTAAAACCGAAAAAGATCTCTCATCTGATGTATTTGATATCGGTATAGTTAAAAATATTTTTAAAAGTATCTCTACATTAGGGAAAGTCGAGACGATTTCTTTTGCAACTCGATAAATTTCTATTGGAGTGTTCACAGTGTCTTTGTTTTCTTTTAAAAATAGCAAAAACTGATCCAATTCATCGTAAAAATTAAACGATTCTATATCGCCTTTGTAAATATCCTTTAATTTTTGTACAGCTTTCTTCTTAATTTCAGGTAACCTCTCGTCAAAAAATACCAAAAAGTGTTCTGTAACAGTTTCATATATTCCAGCTCTTCGGGATAGTTCTGCACTTGTCCTATTGCATATGACATAAAATGAGTTGACCAAGAAAATTTCCCTATTTTTAAATTCATGATCTTCTTTAATTTCACCGAAAATAATTTTTCTCCTTCGCTGCCTACAAGCTTGTCCAACTTCCTTTTCAAATGAAGCCCAGTTGCTTCTTGTTCTACTTTTCCAAATTCATTCCTGAAATTTTGTATATAATTTTCTAAAGATTTAAGTAGATTAGACCCTTTTAATAGCTCACACCTAACCGATTGTAATGATTTGCTAGTAGCACTCACTCTCTGGAGTATGGTATCCCAAATCCCGGTCATTAGGGAAGTTTCATACTTGCCCATCTGTTTCAAAAGGGAAGTTGCCTCCAGTATTGTGATCTTTTTCTCCTCATTTGTGTCACTGATTTCAGCCAAGGCCTCTTTTATGTGTGCATAACCAAGTCTTATAGCTCGTATGGCATCTGCTCTTGCTGACCATCGTGTATCTGAAACTTTTTTCACAGATATTGCATGTTTACTCCTTTCCAGATTTTTATTTAAAATTCGCCAGCGATGGGTTGACACAGAAAAAAAAAATTGAATAATTTCTGCACAAGCATAAAATATTTAATTGCATCGCTACAATTTTCTGCTGCTAAATTTCTTACTAAATTTAAAGAATGACTGGCACAAGGAATATAAATTGCGCTTGGGCTGTATTCTTTAATACGTGTCTGTAGTTCTGAGTACTGCCCGGACATATTAGACGCATTATCAAATGATTGACCTCTGCAATTTTTAATATCCAGTCCAAATTTAGCTAAAATTTCTAATACTTGTTGTTCCAAATATGAAGAAGTATGTCCTTCTATGGGTAAAAATTGCAGATACCTTTTTTTTTTTTTTTTTATTTCACCACTAGATAAGACATGTCCTACGACGAATGTTTGTTGGTCAACATGTGAAAAGTCGGGCGTAGTCAATTACGATACTGTAATACTTCGCATTCTTAATCTCGTTAATTATATGGGCTTTTACTTGTTTCCCAATAATGCTTATAAACGTCGCAAATTTGGTGGGACAGGTAGCTAACATTGCCTCGTCCTCGACTGGTGTATTTCTGAAGGTGCAACTTCAAAAAATCATCGTATTCAATGAGATAATCCAGGAACGTTAAATAATTTCCTTTCTTTGTAGACTCCTGACCTTCATCGTGTCCTTTGAATGCTACCCCTAAACGGCTCAAAAATTTTATTGTTGATATTATTCGCTTCAAGACTTTCCTCCAATAAATCTCTTCATGTTCTCTTTTCTGTAATTGCTGACTATCAATTCTATTAAATTTAGATGACCTTTTATACAAAGTGTACATAGCTGATATATGTTCTTTTGATATTTTATGACCGGACAGATTTGCCGTAATTGTTTTCCAGCTTTGAAAACCATTTAGTAATTTAGATGATGTCGCAGAAAACAGTTTACAAGGATAACAATAAACAGCTTTGCTTGCTTCAGAAAATACTAGCCCATTTCTTTCTCCTTTCTCTGCATTTATAAAATGATCTCCATCCTATATAAATGATCATATGAAAGTTCCCTGTAATACACTTGATCTCTGTCCGTATAAACTGATTTCAATGTTTCAATATTACCGATTTTATTCGGCTTCTTTCTAATGATATAGTCGATCATTAAATCTGTTAATGTCGTAGGCCATAGAGCTATATCCTTTAGCCTCTCAACATCAAGATCGATAAATCTTTCTGGTCTATCTTTATCTGCTTCACTCTCCCTATCACGATTTGACTCATTATTGCTTTGAACTTCTTCACTGTCCCCTTTTTTCACTGTCGGCTCCTTCATTTTGTTCACTGTCAGTGGAAATAATAATACTTCACTTGCACTTGCTTCTGGAAAAATATTGGAGGTTGAGGTACATTGGGGATTATCCGAGGTAGATGACGAGGGCACTGAAGTAGTGGCGCCTAAAAATTTATGCAGTGCATTTTTCTGACTTTCCGCAATTCCCAGCTTTCGTTTAATTTTTTTCTTTTTTCCGCTCCCCTTTGATAACGCTTCATGCTTCTGCCTTGAAAAGTTTGAAAATTCTGTATTTGTTTTTCGGAAACTAAGCGTGTGAAACCACATATGCGACAAAATTTTTTATACCCGATAGACAAAAAGCACCTTATATTAATATTATAAAACGAAACGCACCGCACAAAACCGAACGCGAATATTAAACGCCGACACGAATTTACAAACTTCGTTAATATCTGGGATGATCGGCGAGTTTAGCACAAATGGGCATTTTCTGCTTTGCTTGCACAAAGCCTCGTGTCTGGTCGAGGGACGATTTCCGATTCCGAGTCAGATAATTTATTTCGCTGTAGCAGTGTGAAAGGAATTTGAATGCTTGAAAATAAAGTTATTAGTTTAGTTTAGTTTTTATTAACGTCGCACTAGAAGCAACACGAGGACTATTGGCGACGGACCTCGTAATTTTGAACCACGGTCAAGTGACGAGGAAGACACCTGAGCTGGCACCCCCTCTCCTAACATCCACACCACGCCAACGGAAAATAAAGTTACAAATTTTGAATTAAAAAATAGCTATATTATTTTTAATTGAATCTAAAATTTTCAAACTTTTTAAAGTTTTCTACTTATTATTGCGAAACTGTAATTTTTTTCCTTAAAATATTTTGATAATTAAAATAATAATCTTAAGCACTTTAATTTTTTCCCCAAACTCTCATAAAATTACATTTCATCTTTCTTCAAATTTTCTGATTGAATTATGAAATTTCTGATTTAATAGAAACATATTTTGTTTAATTCTTTTATTCTTTACAGAAATCATAGTTTCATTTCTAGAACAAAACATAGCTTAGTTTCCGGATTACTTATAATCCAAATTATTAAAATATCTCAACCAAAAGTAAGCTTTCAAAAATTCCAAGGTTTTCTTTTAAAAACCAGAAAAACAATCACAATACTCTTAATTTGAAAAGTTTTCTTTTAAAGTTTCTAAATATAAGTTAATAAAATATTAACTGAATACAAATGTTTTTTACACATTTTGGTTTTGTATTTTTATTATACTTGCTTTTTTTTTTTTTTTTTTGTTTTTGTTTTTTCAAAAATCTTAATACTTTGTGACTAAAGAGAACAATAAAACATTTCCAAACTAATTTGAAATTTCTAAGATAACTCAAACTTTTTGACAAACGCCACAATATCCCAAAAGAAATCTACAATTTTTCAACTAAATTTATATCTTAATTGCATTCAAAGTTCCCTTTCTCAAAATTATGCAACCTTACT
>BMAW01034773.1:0-13294 GCA_019974015.1 Nephila pilipes | reverse complement strand
GGGGGGGTCCCAACGAAGTCGAGGGATTCTACCCGTTATCGGTAAGTAGGGGGGGTGAAATTTCCACCCCCTTTCTCGCGCGCTCCTCATAGCTCCTCCGGCCCAGAACCGGTATATTTTAACTACTAATAATCAAGTTGTAGTCGTAATATGAAGCATAATTCCAATGTAAATAAGAAAGTTGACTTTGATATGAATGTTACCGTTACTACAAGAGCTAAAAAACTTGATCGACATTTGATTGATGATTACCAAATGAAGGGGAAACATTGTCTGTCTGATGTGTAATAGCTTTAGACATATTAATCATTGATTTTACTGTGCCCATCGTGTCTCCAAAATATGCAACATGAAAATGCAAGTTGATAGTTTGAATTTTATTGTATTGTGTTTTACATCAACATATCCATTTTCATGATATGTCCTGTACAACATGCACATTATCTTATATATTAAGTGTATCCACATAATAATATCCTTCATAACAAGTTATATTCCTATGATTTATTTCTGCAAGTATAAATTGTGTTATTGGTTGTTAGCATTCGATCCAGTTTTATTGAATGAATTGATTATTACTGTTATGAATACCAGCATACACATACTGATTACAAAATTTCTTTGTGTTCCTTATTTCATGTCTTTGAAAGCATAACACATTGAGTATGTAAATGTAAGTTAGGAAATATATATATGTAATGATTTAACTTTTAATTCAATAATTACCCTAAATAATAACTTAACTTTCTATTCTATCTCATTCCCTAATACAAAAGTAAAGAGTTCATTCTTATTTCCTGATCCCCTTCCAAAGTATCCTATAATTTATTACATCACGCGCTCTTGAAAAGGATTAATTCTGCTTAAACTAATTATAAATCTGTCAAAAACAATCCCTTTTTAATTCCCTATCTATTATATTTCCCTGGAATCCCCTTATTCATACCACGTGCTTCTGACGTTTGATGTGAATTTTCCCTAGTATATAACCAAAAACGTTCTCTTTTTCATACAACTCTTCTGCTCTTCTTACCTAAATGATGTAACCAACTACCTAATGAAAATGGTCTCTCTCCCACAGCTTTAAATAAAAGTGAAAATTCAATACGCCTCGAATGTTATTGATATTATGTTACATTACAAAAGCCGGTAGGATTATGTTACATTTAGCCGGTAGGATAAAAGTTCCTCACTGGTGGAAGCGTGAAATTTAAATTTTGGTAACATGAGAGAGAGACCGTGCAGAGCAATTCTACTGGACTTCCGCTTTCCGACGACCAGGAATCATACCGAAACCCCGCATGAAGGCCGCCAGCAGAAATCAACAGCGGTGCCAGTCTTTCCTTACGACCATCGATACCGTTGCAATGCCGATTAAATATCTCCATCAATTTTCAAGGACTTTTTTTCAATACGTATCTTTTGAGAAGCTCCAATATGGCCAACCTATATCATTCGAAACAAATAAAGTGGACTTCTAATTAGGAAGCAGTGCAAGCCCTACCATGTATGTGAACTTAGAAAGAAAAATATATATTTCATCTGGGATTGCGTCAGCTAAGTTAAATTTTTAGTGAATTTTCAATGATTTATTAAATTTATAAAAATTAAATTAATTTTTAATTAGTAATTTTTAAAGCACTATTCCTGTAAATTGATTATTGTGATAACATTGCCTGATGTGTAATTGAAATTGGAATTCATTTAAATTTTGATACTTAGTTTTTTAAGAAGTATAAAAAGTTAATATATTTTGAAAAATAATTAAATGATTTTGAATGTTTAGTGAAAATTTTGACATCATATGTTGCTAATATATCTAAAATTGATGTATTTACTGTGTCATTTAAGTTATAGTTAATGTTATTAAGATCGAATAAGATAGTAAATAATTATTACATAGATATGGAAAGTGAAAGTAATCCTAAAAATTCAGAAAATGACAAGGGAACAATTGACTCCCAGAATGAGAAATGAGCTACCCATAATTCCTTTTGATCCTGACAGTGGGATGAAAATTGAATTGTGGTTAAACCATTTTAATCAGACATGTAAAGAAAATCATAGAGATGAGGCTTGGAAACTTGCACATATTTCAAATTTTTTGAAGGGCTCAGCATTAACTCAGTATATTAATTCTTGTTTGGATATTACCAATTTTCATGATCTTAGCTGCGCTTTAACTGAAAATTTTCTTGAACCTACTGTTATTAGTTTTACTGATTTTTCCCAACATAAATTTCAATCGAATGAAACCTTAGCAGATCATTTTCATAAAAAATTAAATTGTGGCAGAAAATTGGGACTTTCACCTCAACTTATTCTAGAAGGTTTAACAGATGGGTTACCTATCCATTTAAAACAATTAATAACCATAAACCCACCTAATTCCCCATCAGAATGGCTTACAGTTGTAACTAAACTTTTTAAAATACAACAATATACTCCTGAATCAAATAGAGTCAGAAATAATGAGCCCATGATTAGAAGTAGACCAAACCATTATAATAGACCACCTGCACCTTTTATGACCAGGCAACCCACCTCATTTTTACCTCGACCACTCAACTATTTTAGGCCCAATTTCCAAAATTACTCTAGATTACATCCAAACAATTTTGCTAATCATAGTCCACCTTTTAACATTAGACCAAATCACAATTCTCATTTTCAGCAGGGACTGCCACCTTTACCCTGTAAATTTTGCACAAGACAAGGCATTTTAAATGCATATCATTGGTCACAAACATGTCCTTTGAGACCACCTAATTTTTTGACTTGTGTACCCATGTCTAACTCTGTTTCCCAGTGCACAGGAAACCCTGTTAGTTCTGAACAAAACTTTGAGCAAAATCAAAACACCTCTACTGAAGCTCAAGGCCCAGTACAATGACAATTATTAGTGTCCGGACACCTCTCAACCAAATCACCTATTTTGACAAACCCAAGCCTAGCTAACTTGGGATATTTATCTATTTTACGTGACAATGTCAATGTTGTTATTGACACAGGATCCACTCTCTCACTTATTTCTGCAGATATTGTCAACAAACTTAACTTAAAGAGAAAGAATACTAGTCCTATAGAAGTAAACCAAGCCCATGGCAATTTTCAATTGAAACAAATGTATGAAACATATTTAAAAATAGGAGAAATTAAGAAAAAAATAAGATTATATATTATTGATAATCATTTACCTTGCATAATTTTAGGACTCCCAGATTGTAGTCTTTTTAATCTAATTATTGATTGTAGTAAAAATAGAATATTGCAAAATGAAAAAATTATTACAAATTTGCATACTAAGAATAAGAAACAAATATCTTTACATGTAATAAAAGAAATCAGAAAAACAAGGGACTCTCAGGGTAGTATAGTCAGTACCTCAGAGGACATTTTTCCACCTTTGATTGTAAAAGAACTATCTGATTCTGTGTTGTCTCTTGAATTTGAATATTCTCATATTTTTGCTAAAAGGAAATATGATGTTGGTCAAATAAGAATAGAACCCCCTAGAATTATAATGACTACTGACTTACCAGTCTCTCAAAGAGCTTACAGAACATCATCCACTGATGAAGAGGAAATTAGTAACCAAATAAAAATTTATTGAATGCTGGATTAATTAAAGAATCTACTAGTAATTATTCCTCCCCTGTAACTTTAGCATATAAAAGAGATGAAAATAGAAAAAGTAGGTTGTGCATTGATTATCGCAAAGTGAATGCTCTGTGTAAAATTGATGCTGAACCTTTACCAAGAATTGATACTTTATTAGACAAATTAACCTATGCTAAAATTTTCTCAACCCTGGACCTTGCATCTGGTTACTGGCACATACCCCTTCATGAAAAAGATAAACATAAACTTGCTTTTTGTGACCACTGAAGGCTTATATGAATTTCAAGTTTTGTCTTTAAAAATGCTCCAGCCATATTTAATCGCACAATTCGCAGTATCCTAAACAAACATAAATTTTCAAAATTTGCATGTCACTATTTTGATGACATAGTGGTTTTTTCTAACTCTTTAGAAGAACACTATGATCACCTAAAACAAATTTTTAACATGTGTGAAGTAGAAAATATTAAATTAAAATTTTCAAAATGTGTTTTTGCAAAAGATAAAATTAATTTTTTGGGTTATGAGGTCAGAGAAGGATGCATCTCTCCAGATAATCATAACATTGAATGCATCAGAAAGTTGCAACCTCCAAAAAATGTCAAACAACTTCAAGGTTTTCTTGGTTCTGTAAATGTTTATTATTGATTGTTATGCTAAAATTAGAGAACCTTTAAACAATCTTCTTAAAAAAGATCAGCAATGGTTATGGACAGATCAATGTCAGAAATCTTTTGAAGTGTTAAAATCTAAATTAATAACTAAACCTGTTTTGCAATTATATGATTCTAAATTACCTCTTCATGTGTTTTGTGATGCTTCACAAATAGCTATTGGAGCTGTTTTAAAACAACCTGATAGTTCTGGTAAATTACATCCTGTATCATATAATTCTAGAACTTTAAGAAAATATGAACAAAATTATTGTATAACTGAATTGGAATGTTTGGCTATAGTAGATGCCCTTGATAAATTTTATTATTATTTACATGGGAAAAAATTCATTATTCATACAGATCATGCAGCTCTTGTTTGGCTTAAAAATGTAAAAAATTTAAGGGGTCAATTATTTAGATGGTCTTTAAAATTAAGCATGTTTGATTATGAAGTTAAATATTTAAAAGGGACAGCTAATGTTGAAGCTGACATGTTATCAAGGCATCCTACAGCCCAATATATCCAACATACTGTGCATTTACTTGAACTAGATGAGATAAAACATTTTCAAAATTTAGATAATCTATTTAATTCAAAATATAAAAAAATTGATGATGTACTTGTACTGAAAAAGAAAAATTTAGTTAAAATAGTTGTACCTTTTTCTCTTAGGAGAAAAGTTTTGCAAAATGCTCATGAGAAATTTGGACATCCAGGTACTCAAAAAATGATAAATCTAATTACTCCCCAATATTATTGGCCTCATATTAATCAAGATATTTCAGCTTTTGTCAAACATTGTCATGTTTGTCAACTAAATAAAAAGAAAAGACAAAAGAGATTTGGTCTTTTACAGACTGTTCCCCCTACGGATCAACCTTTTGAATGTCTTTCTGTTGATACTGTTGGAGGATTTAATTATTATAATTCTACAAAAAAATATCTTCATATAGTAATTGATCATGCAACTAGATATGTTTGGGCTTTTCCATCAAAAAATGAAAATTCTGATACTTATATTAATATTCTAAAACAAATTTTTCAAATTCAAATGCCATCTAAATTGTTAACTGATAGAAATGGTGCTTTTACCTCATCTAGATTCAAACATTTTCTTAGAAATTACAATATCAAACATTTATTAACTTCTTCACATCACCCACAAACGAATGGAAAATGTGAACGTGTGAATCAATCTATTGTAACTAAATTAAAATGTAAAGTTAATTCCTCTCCTTCTAAAATTCCTTGGACTAAACTTTTAGAAAAAGTAATTAATGAATATAATTTAACACCGCATTCTGTTACAAAATTTCCTCCTGCATATTTGTTATATGGCACTTTACCATATAATCCTCCATTAATTCAAAACCAAGTTTATCCTCCAGTAGAAGAAGCAAGAACATTGGCTAAAATTAATACTATTAATTATCATGATAAAAATAAAATTAGATATGATGCTCGTTTCATAGATTCTCCTTTTCAACCGGGTGACAATGTGATGTATGAAGAATTTAATTATCCAAATAGTCGAAAATTGTCTCCAGTTTTTTCAGGACCATATGAAATTGTAAATAAACTTTCTGATGTAAATTATGAAATAACTAAACCAAATGCTATAACTAAGAAATCTACTGACATTGTTCATGTTTCAAAGTTAAGATCTTATTTTCCTCCAGAAGAATTAAAATTAAGTCATGAATAAATAATCCTTTAATTTATAAAATAATAATGAAAGTAAAAAGTAAATAAATGCTAGTAATAATAATAATAATAATAATAAAAAAAAAAATTGAAGTTCTGTTCTTTTGTTTTCCTCCTCCTGTTCACTTACTGTTTTCACTCTTAGGAGTTTTTGGTGTTGTTGTGATTGCTATCACAACAAGATAGAAAATTTCAGTAGTTGTACAGAAGCATGAGGATCTACCCTGAGTATTAGTACTCAATTTGTCCAAAATCTGGCTGGTCCCGACCGAAGGCAAGTGGAAAAAGTGCGAGGCACTTCAACACTCTACAAATATATATATAAACGTTCTCAAAAATATTGACCACATAGTGTATTCGAGCTTAGGGACCAGTCTTACATGAATTTCCTTTTGCTCATGGTTTCTATCCAGTTGATAGGGAGCATGAGTAAAAATGAAAGCTAACTTCCTATATTTTGGCTTTGTCCAAATGAGTAATATGTGGTTTATATACCACTATAGTTTTTACTGTGGTTCACATACCACAAGTTCTCTCTGTGGTTCAAGTACAGCCACAAACAATTCCTTTTGTATTTTGTTTCCACCTAGTGTGTATTCACAAAAATATGTTTTTTTCTATTGTATGTGTTCATGAAATTTGTATATTTTTATTATGTGTAAAAAACCACATGAATGCTGGTATACTGATAATATTGCATTACATTTTTTTAAAATTTTGTAGTATTTTATCTATTTGAGTTTTGATGGACTGCATAAACAATGATATACATTCCTATTTAGGATTGGACTTTTACTTTGTGGACTGAAACCATCAACTTAAAATTGTTTTATACGAATTTATGGTACTTGCAATGTATTACTGTATTCATGTTCCATATAACTCATTGTAACATGCTACTATTTTCCTTATATATGATTATTTGTGGTGATATTTTTGTGTGGTAATATTTCAATTAATTGATGTACATAATCTATTCATTTGTAACTTTGTATTTTTTCTACTTAATTATAATTATGTGTGTTTGGTAAAGATGAGGGGATTCTTAGATAGCATTCCTTTAAATATTAATTTTGGATATAATATTAATTATAAAATTTCAATATTTTATTGGACTCTCCGATAAGGTACGGTTGTGTGTTAGGGCCCAACGCACATCCGCGTCTTGCGGAGGGGGGGAAATTGTAACGATTTAACAATGGATTACAGTAGTGAAGGCTCTGTATTCCTTTGCTGATGGAATAACAGTGCAGTTGTGACTGTTACCTTTAATCACCAAATGCATGAGCCTGTTTCAAATACAAAGCGATATTCTAAATTGGCGAAAAAGAAATTTCACGTTACCCAACCTGCTCTTATTTATTACAATAAAGGTATGGGAGGAGATGATGTTCTGGATAAACTTCTATCATCTTACAGACCCTAGTTCCGAAATAAAAAATGGTACCGGAATTCATTTGCAAAAGCTCTAAATATATTGCTGTAACAGCATCTTGGATAATTTATGGAGACATTCATGGAATGAATTCAATGCCACATTTAGAATTTCGTCGAGATATTACCCTGAACTTGCTCCGTTCCCAACCAAAACTTATATCTCAACCTGGACCAAAAATACGTGTTCCAACTGAAATTAGAAAAGCAGATAATTATTTTCTGAAAAGCTATGCTGTTTGCCAAAAAAAAAAAAAAAAAAAAAATTGCCGCAACACGTGTGTTGAGTGTGACAAGAGGTTGCCTAAAGCATGTTTTCCCTCATATTATGGCAAATGAAATGGATAAAAAGTTGTAAAAAATAAAGAAGGTAAACAAATGTAAATTTTTTTTAAATTGTCAAATATTTCCATTATCTATTATTTAAATGCTTTTTTGTTTGATTTTCGTTTTGTATTGGTTCTTTAACATATAGCTTACCCAACGTATTTTTTGTGCATGTAAAAATCATTGATTAAATATGTAATGTTTTTAATTGCAAGTTTTACTAATCACATTTGAGAGGTACTAAAATTTTACTCTAATTTAGATCAGTATTATATTTTTGTTAAACTTAACTTTAAATTATTCCTCATAGGTTTCCTTTCTGTAGCTTTTTCCGAATATCCCGACAGTTGTAAATTTTCTCATTATTTTTCATCCTTTCATAATTCATTTCTAATAATTCGATATAAAAACCAACGTTTTTAAAAACAACGTTTTTATATGGTGGCAAAGTTTATTAGAGAAAATTATTGAAATATTAGTTAAAACTGTTAGTTATTTTTAACTTTAAAATTCACTTAAAAAGAGACATTTGTGAGAGTATTAAAAAATTCATAATACTCATAAAATCAAAACATGCATTTGAAAGTTTGTAAGTCATTCTATTAAAAAAAGAATGGGAACCAAAATTCAGAAAAAATTATTGTGATAAGACACGGCGCCAAATATTGGAAACTTTCTTTCTTGAGAATGATTACTGACTAAAAGTCAGCAACCCTTACTATCTCGGAGATAGTAAAGGGGAGATAGTATCTCCCCTTTGTGAAACCCTAAAGGTTTACGATAACCTCATGCTGTGTGGGGAGTGCCGTGCTCCCAGAGGAAAAGAAATTTTTCCTCATTCTAAAGTGCCGAGGAAGAATATTTTGACTTATTAAAATTATTGAAATATTAGTTCAAACTTGTCGCAACGTCTAAATATTACATTGTTAGGCAGTACAGAGATTCCCAAAATTTCAAGCTCTGGCTTGATGGGAAGTTGGTTAAATTAACGATCGAAAATTTGATGACACACCTCACACAAGTGAAATTCAGAAAAACGTTGTAATAATTCGATATAAAACCACATTTTAAAAGCAACATTTATATGGTGCAAAGTTTATTAGAAAATTATTAAATATTAGTTAATACTTTAATTTATTTTTATCTTTAAATTTACTTAAAAAGACATTTGTGAGGCGTATTAAAAAAAATTCTAATATAAAATCAAAACTGCATTTGAAAGTTTGTAAGTCATTCTATTAAAAAAAAATAGAGACCAAATTGAAGTGTGATAAGACAAGCTAATATTGGAAACTTTCTTTCTTGCGAATGATTACTGACTAAAAGTCAGCAACCCTTACTATCTCGGAGATTGTAAAGGGGAGATAGTATCTCCCCTTTGTGAGTACAAAAGGTTTACGATAACCTCATGCTGCGTGGGGAGTGCCCGGTGCTCCCAGAGGGGGAAAGAAATTTTTCCCTGAATCCTAAAAGCGCCTCGAGGAAAGAATATTTTGACTTATTAAAATTATTGAAATATGAGTTAAAACTTGTCGCAAACGAATAAATATTGCATTGTTAGGCGAGTACGAACGATTCCCGAAATTTCAAAGCTCTAGCTTGATGGGAAGTTGGTTAAATTAACGATCGAAAATTTGATGACACACACACACACACACACACCAAGTGAAATTCAGAAAAACGTTGTAAAAAAGTTACGCTTCTAATATAGGAAATTCAAAAAATTATTTTAAAGTCCATACATAACTTGCATAAAAATGTTTTAATTCATTTAAATCATTGCATGTAATAACTCTTCTGGGTGATGAAATATTTCTTTTTCTATTTATATTCTCTTTCCCAGCTATCATACGTCACAAGAGCAAGAGAGAGAAATATATATAGGGATTTTTTTCCCCTACTAACGGACAGCGAAAAACCAGCTTGATCTGTGAGGACAGCTTGTTGTCTGTTGTTCCGTCTCTCCATCTATCGATGGCAGCGCCACCTATATTGTTTTTTTTTTAGTCCGGTGAATCTTGCAGGCAGGAAATGGAGGCCCCTGTCGAACAATCGAGAAGTAGTCAAACACACTTGCCCAACCTTAGTCGAAAAGTAAGAAGTGGTGTTTGGGTGCCGCATGATCTATTCGAAGAAAACAAAGCTAACCGATCCACCGCTTCAGATGTACAAATGAATTCAAGAAGAGTTGAATGCCAAAAAGTTCAGGTAAGGCACTTTTCTATGTTCGATGCCACGGGGTCGTTCATTTGAAGGGGGGAGGAATTCAAGGGGTCGTTCATTTTGAAGGGCTGAAACTTGAGCGAACTGTGAATGCAGACTTTTACTGTGAAGAATTGGATCGAGTAAATCATTCTTTAATTGAAAATTGCCCAGCAATTGTCAATAGAAAAGGTGTCATTCTGCAACAAGACAATGCAAGACTGCACTGCTCCAGACTAACCCTGGAAAAAATTAATGAATTGAGATGGGAGGTATTGCCTCACCCACCATACTTACTCAATATTGCACCATCGGATTTTCATTTATTCCGATCCCTACAACAATTTCTAAGTTGATATCCAAAATACCATTTCCAGATATTTTGCACCAATTGATTTTCATCGATCTGGCATTCAAAATTTGCTCACTAGATGGCTAAAGGTTGCTCATAATAATGGGGATTACATCAATGATAAAATAAAAACTTGTAAAAATGTATCTGTTTGGATTTAATGTAGAAAAATGGACAGAACTTTCCGGTAGACCTAATATATAGTTATATTACAACGTTTTTATGTATTTCACTTGGTGTGTGTTATCTGTTTGTCATCAAATTTTCGATCGTTAATTGAGCCAACTTCCCACCAAGCTACAGCTCTGAAACTTTGGGAATCGTTCTCACTCACCTAACAATGCAATATTTAGACATTTGCGACAAGTTTTAACTAATATTTCAATATTTTATTTTATTTATTTATTTAAATTTTTTTGGCTACAGCAGCACTTGGCGACAGGAATTATTTGGCGGTATTTTGCCAAATGTGGATACCTTGGTCCGCTTCACGGACTTAACGTTCAGACAAAACGTTTTTTGGTAACGTTTTTAAAAACGTTGGTTTTATCTCGAATTATATATATATATATATATTGTGTTATTCAAACAAGAAATATTTAATGTGTCTTATAGAGTACTCGCTAATACTTTCTTAAACATTATAATTGAAACTGGTATGCTCATAAATAGATATCCAGTATTAAATATAATACACTAAATTTAAAAAATATAATAATAGATATATCCAGCTTCATACTTCTTAATTTTACTGAAATGTAATCGGAAATAAATACAAGACATTATATTTAAAAGTAAAAAAAGTGTTTTAATATCTTAAGACTTTTTTTAATAGTTGCTAAAAGACAAATGATCGCTCTTATAAATGATTTATTTCAATAACTATTTGTTCTTAAATTTTAATATATTTTTAATTTTTTTTATAGTATGAAATATCTCGTTACTCTAAATAGCTTAGAGTTTCGTTTTTTTTAAAAAAAATTCTGAACAATTCAAAATGATTTTTTTAATATATATTAAGCTCTAAATTTTAAAAATATAATATTGTAATGGAGAAAAATTGGTTGAAAAAATTAGATTTCATAATACTAAATGCATTAAAATTTCACGCAACAGTATAAAACTAACGAAAAAAAAAAATCGATTAGACTCAATGACAAATATTTTTTAAAAAAATATTTCACATCAATATTGTTATTTTATTAAAATATTTTTGGGTTTTCTAAAAGTAAAATATTGATAGTATAAGTACCTATTCTATGATTTCTTCTTGTTCTTGCTGAAGTTGTGTTATTTTTAAAACTATAAATTAGTATATCACGGATCTAGATTTTCAAGTACTATTGCCATTTTCTTATTTCAATTTCAACAAATATTTACGCTTGAATGTTTTCTTAACGCAGCCAGCACATCTATGAATTTTAAAACACGATCTAACAGACAGGGTGGACATCTGTGCTGGTACCTTATTCATCACAACATATTAAAAGAACTTTAAATGGCGGCATATTTAAATGTGGCATTTGAAACGGAATTTTAGAATGCTGTCTTTCAGAGAATCCTCATATGTATGCATAAAATTGCCTTTGAAAAGTGGGAAGAAATTAAGTTGAAGCGAAATTTCAGTTCATTTTAAGCGGACTCAGGAATTCACTAACAGCATTTAAAATAACATTAAACAAGAGTTCAGTTGGGGCCAGTGAAAAAGTTCACTGTAACGGAAACTTTATTATATCCGGGACTCACTATAGTAATAGTATTTTATCGACTTATTAGAGGATCGACAGTAATAGTATTTTAAGAAAAATTTCATACATTTTTACTTTAAATCGTTTTAAATATTTAATTTTTAAAACATTTTTATGTGTATATCTTCAGGGTTTCACTAAATTTAATTTCAAAATAACGTCAAAAATGTTTCTATATGGACTTAAGTAAGTTAGAGTAGTGAAGAGGATAAATTATTGTCTATATTGGGTACACAGAACTGATACTTGCTTCGAAATCAGAAAAGGACTAAAATCATAGGAAAAAGATATACTCACATGTATGGAGTAATAGACTGAGTATGCGAATGTTTTTTATTTACTTTTTAGTGCATTTATAGAAGCTACCTAACCTGACTCCAGATTTGAAAGAAACTTTAGCGTTAAATATGTGTAGAAATTACTTAAAAGAACATATGACGTTTTATGACCTTTTCCACAATGAGTTTAAACACGTTTATTCCATTACATATTTCGTAAGAACAAAATTAACTGAGAACATCTTTAATGAATTGGTGGAATGATAGCAAAATATATTTTTATGTTGCCATATTTTTTCTTATGTAGCGGAGGACGAAAATTTAATATATTCAGCTTCATCACAACTGCCGGCTCATCCGCACAGCGGTAAGCGAGAAACATAAGACGTCACATTTTTAAGAATAGAAAACATTTCGTTTTAAAATTTCGTATCATCAATTGGGTGATCCGGGTGGACACTGAAGACCCCCTTCTACCTTCCACCCCCACCCTTTTTTTCCCCCTCCTAGGCTAAGAAGGTTATACACTATATTTAAAAATGTTAAGGAAAATTTTCAAAACGTGTAAGCCTTTGAAGCGATGATATTTTTTTTTAACTAGATCTTGTTCTGTCTTCGAATTTTGGAAGAATAGTAAATTTCCATAAATTTATTATTACTAGTAAATTTATGTAATTTACATTTTAGATTTCATTAATTTTGCCCCGATTGAATAGCTGTTATCACATGAACTTTTAAAAAGTACCGATTATATAATAAAGTTTTTAATACTTATTATTTTATCAAACCTGATGTATATATATATATATATATATACTTTAAGACAATTTCTCTTTAACAATACAAGTGTTTCCAAAGAATTTTAAAAATTTCGATACAATGTTGTGACATTGGGCTATTCGCGGTTTCTCTTCACTAACCTTAGGGACTTTCAATTGAGATTGATTGCTTTCACTAAACAACCTTTGCCC
>BMAW01034767.1:0-13824 GCA_019974015.1 Nephila pilipes | reverse complement strand
TATATATATATATATATATATATATATATATATATATATATATATGCGGTTGTCACGTTCGGGTTTTGAGTATAATTTTTTTCCATGCTTAAGCGAATGAAACCCGAAGGAACACAACTTTGTGCATAATGTTATCAATCCTAATGCGCAAGCATGAATTTTTTCTGTCTGCGGATAGTTTCAGACTCTAGCAGAAAGCCATTTAGTTTCTGGTCAAATGTTAGAAAATCGGTAACAACACTACTTCGTAACATTTTATATAAAACTCGGCCAAACCAAGTGATAACTAATCAAACGAGTCAAGCAAAAATTAATGTTAATACCTTTGTTTAAACATTTCGTCATTTTGTCCAAAATTCATGCTGAACCAAGTTTTTTTTTCTTCCTTTCTGATGCACCTGCAGCTTTTATACTGTTTTCCAAAAAAAACGAATATGACGTACAGTGTGGTAATGTTTGATCTAATTTTATTTATATGAGAAAATAAACCATGAAATTGGGGATAAAGATGCAGGAAACAATTATGTTCTCATTTCTATTCTGTGAATATAACCTGGTCACTCTAGAAGCATTACAAACCTTTAGATATCGCCATGGTTGGTCACTGTACTTCAACAGTTGATACTGATCAAGGAATTTTAAAAAAAAAAATATATGAATACGCCAATGTGACAGGAACAAAGTAGCTTATTTCAAAGATAACCCTTTATGAATTTGTAAGTGTTACTTCAGTTTTCCTTAATGTAAGAAATAATTTTATTGTGTGTGTTTGAGCATTCAAAAATAAAACATGTAATGTAATCTAAATTATGATTTATTTTACTGCCTATTATAAAATTATTCCTAGAACAACTATTTTGTTCTTCAGAATAGCAGATTATAATTAGAAAAGTGAAATGTTCACAATAAATAGGGCTTAGTAGGTTTTCTTAATGAAATATTAAGAAACTACGAAATATCTGATGTATACAATTCAATTCTCGCTATTCATTTAATTATCTGTGATTAATAGACATTAAGTTTTAATTTTTATTTCAGACAAAATGAAAACACAAATAATACTTGTAAGTAAAAGAAAATATGTATTGTAAATGAGCTTTTGTGTTTTGTGAGAAAATTGGTAATGTCCCAAACATATTTTATCCTCTATATTCTTTGATACTCTTATGCATTTTTATTTGTATAATTACTTACGCTAAAACCTTTTATTTCTTAAGTGAAATTAATGTTACTAAATGACCTTATGTCTTATTGAATCAATATTAAACATGTGAAGAGGATAAACATAATTTGAACCATATTCTTACTCCATTTTGAAGAAAGAAAACGTCCCTTTATCCACTAATTCTTATGATTTCCATTCGAAATTTCATACAAAAATAGGCTCAGAATAAAGATATAAGTACAGAATGTAGCATTTTTATTTTATAAGAATTCTTAATGATTTCAATTTAAGATAGATTACTCTGGAAAATGTCGTAATATAATATTCTACAGTTACCAGAAATATAAAAGTAACTGCATATTCGAATAAATGCATAGTATTATATTTAGAGACATATTTTTGAAATAAAAATTATTTTCCCACTATAGACAATTTATTTCTGGTTTATTTCAAAGAATTTCTGTGTTTTAATGCAAAAGTTTGTAATATATTGCCTAAATTTATTTTTCTAAAATGTTTAACATAAATGTTTCTAATATATTGTTATATTAAAAGAATATTAAGATAAAATCCTATCTAAATTCTTAAGGAAGAAATGAGATAAGTTCTGTAATTTTAATTTAGTTCAAGCTAAAAACATGAATACAGACTTTTGCCAGACGAAGAATGACAGTGAAAATGATTTATTGAACGGCTTTCATAAATAGTAAAAAAGTCTCAAAACTGCAAAACAAATCCTAATTTTTTTTAAACGAATTATATTCCATAATGATCGATTTATACGGAAGCTTTTAAGCATTACAAAAGGCTTTAAAGTATATTTTATTAGGATTGCATCTAGTTTCTATTATATTAACTAGTACTGAAAAAAAGTTAGTTAAAAAGTTATATCAAACAATATATTTTTTTTATTCTTAATTTAGTTTAGGAAGCTTAGGTTTTTTTTTTTATTTTAAAATATTTTTCTTTTCTTGCTGTTGATCAGTTTTATTCTCAGTCACGAAGAAATTCCTAACTTACTTAAATTAAAGATCAAATAGTTTTTCTTTGAATTTGTTAACATTTAGATTTTCTTTTCTAGGAAATAACTTATATGGTTGCCATTGTTTACAAGAGAATGATTTAAACAAAGTTTGTTTCCTTTAAAAAATTAGCGTTTAGAGCCGTTTTTCAGCTAAAAGTGCAATAAACAATCCAATAAAAATAAGCAAATTACAGTGATTTAAATTCTCTTTCTTTTTGGTTGACGACTGATAAAATTGAAACATAAATCTATGACATGTTTGAACATTTTAAATGCACTTTAATTAAAAATTAATGGAATTTTATGAAGCTCTGTAATTATAGAAACTCAAGATTGAACTAATATTTTTTACAGTTTCGCTCGCATATACTTGATTTTTTTTTTAAAAAAAATAAGGAGTTATTGAGTGATGCGAAATTATGTTAAAATATCTCCATTCCACAAATATTTTACATCGTGTACTAATTAGAATATGTCTATTAACACTCATAAAATAGACTCAGTAATAATATTATTCTGAATTGTGCTACACAGGGTGCTTCATAAATAAAGGTACACATTTTTAGGGAGGATAGGACACATCAAAAGTATTAAGAACTATATAGCAACCAATTATCGTAAATAACAATGGAAAGCGGTTGCAGAACACCAAGGATTGTTAAGACAGAAAATACCAGAAACACACATAGTAAATAAATAAGACAAATTACGTAATATATGATCCGTTTCAAGGACAAGCGATGTATGTGTTGCCCCTATACACCTTGGACGGGCGGACACAAGAAACCTCCCGAGGTTTTACTTGGATACCCACAGCAGTACAGAAGGTTTTTGCAAATAGATTAATTTAAAGCACGGCAGATGTTTCATACATAATAGCTTCAAATCCTCCCCCCCCCCAACATCCCCCAGCAAGCTCTACACTAGTTAAATACGGCGGACACAGGAACCAGGCAACAGCTCCAACATTTATCAGTGACCACATGATACACTTCCATAGCTTAACATGTCAATTGAAAAGTCCCCGGCCCCGGGTTTAATATTTTAGTATATATGTATACTTTAATAGATCTGTGATTACATTGTGGGTAACAATTTTAGATACATAGTTACATACAAGTCAATCGTGGTCTCTTAAGATCCTATGCCAGCCATCAATTTAAGGCCCAATTTTGCATTAATCGCAATGCAAGAGCGATTAACGCTATTTAAACTTTGCTTGAATTGCGACGCACTTTTTTCAGGTTATTACTCTGCTCTCATTGTAAAGCTAAAGTCATTAAAGCAAAAGTCATTAAAGCATTTCTGCAGTTTTTCAAATAGCCAATGAGTTCAAAACTACAATTAAAGATACGTAAGAGGAGGTCTACACAGCTTATTGACTAGCAACAGAGAATATTCAAGATTACTCTTTCACTCGAATCTCTATTAACTCAGTTAATTCTTGTTTACATTTTAATAATAAAGTGTTACCTTATCAAATCATTCGTTCTGATTTTGGCACTTCACGAATACAGCAGATTTGAATATTATTACATTAAAAAGGAGTCTCTTCAATCTAAAGAATTAAATACGATGATTCAAGCCAATTTACAATTATATATGAGCCTGTAGTTATATTCTATTATTCTATTTGCCTTCTCTTTCCTTACAATTCTATTTCTTCTTTATATATCACTATCTCTAATTCAAATCACTACCTTTCTATAATCGTCAATTAATTTCTCTAATCATTTAATTTGAGTTGGGAAGAAATAATAATAATTGGCAATTCAAATTACCAAAATGCCTCCGAGGCAACTAAAGAGAAAATCGTCAATAGTCTAATGACATAAACTTATTTAGAATGGACCAGGCAATGTTTCACACAAAAAGCAATTTTTCATTCTGTGTTATCATTCGTTTATCTGTTAGTTAACCTCTCGTCAACAATGTATCCAATCATCCAAGACTTTTGTTATAATTATAGCAAACTTCATAGACTTAATGCCTTTGAAATAACGTTGTGACATTGGGCTATTCGCGGTTTCTCTTCACTAACCTTAGGAACTTTTAATTGAGATTGATTGATTTTACTAAACAACCTTTGCCAAACCAAAAATGAAACGTGAATATGCTGATAGGAAGAAGGTAGAAATGAAGTGATGCGGGAGAGATAGAAAATATATAAACTCCGAATGAAATTCGCAATAGAGAGGCTGAAGGAGAAGTGGAAAGAGAGGTTGCAGGAAGAATTGAAAAGAGAGGTTGAAATAGACGTCAGGACTAAAGGCGTAGTATTTACAGAGATTTAGTGTTCCAGATTGCTACATTAGTTGCGGAGTTTGAGTTGCAGTCGAGGAAGGATTAGTGGTAAGAGTCTGTTAGATTACTATTGGTGAGTGGAATTTGGGTAGTAGAAATCTTTCTCTGGAGAGCATATATAGTTGCTGTTATAATAAATAGAAGTTAATAAATTTAGTAAATATTCTTCCAGTGTCTTTTTGATTGGTTATTGTGTCTTAGTGTTTAATAATTGAATCTAACTATGGCACAAGAGGCAGCCCGGATCGGGCAGGCGTCACAATGTAGCTGCCTACTTTTTCCTGTTATGTCTTAGTCTCTCTTTATCTGTCATGCTCGCAAAAGGACGATTGTGATTCGTTTCTTACCACGCTTTCATTCTAGAATTTTATCGTCCTTGAAAGTCAGAGGTTTTTTGGGTAAACACCTGAATAACAAATAGCAGTCCCATCCATATTAAACACGCTGTAGTATTCATTTAAAATTGATTTCAAAATTGTGTTCTTCCAATCAAAATACTATAAACACGAAACCTTTCACCCGCTATTACATTTTATTGAAATCATCTCAATCTCTATATATTTCACCAAGAAAAACTTATCTTTAGTATTTAAAGACTTCATTTGAAAGCGTTCCCTATAAAAATATAAGACCTGACTGAATTGAAAATAAGAATCTCGCTTCTTGTTAGGAAATGGATTCGTAGAACAGAAACTAAGAATAACATATGTTATTCACAGAAAAGTGTTTTAATGGCTGAGTAAATTCCATGGCTTTAAGAATAGATAGAATAGCTTGTTTCTTATTTACTATATATACATTTTTATGAAGGAAATCATAGGTCTCTTATAGGGTAATATACAAACAAAAATATTTGTTCGATTCATAGAAATTGTTTTTGTAGTGAAAAGTAAAGGTACCCCTAAACAATATTCGAACACACATGTTCATGAATATATATATATATATATATATATATATAACATACAGAGAGTGAGCTGAAAAACTTATATACTAAATAATTAATTGAAAAAATTCAAGAAATTATAAGCTGAACCTAAACGTTAAATTAAAAATAAACAAAATATTATAATAAATTAAGCCAAACATTTCTTAATTACTTTTACATACATAATAATAATAATCCAAAATAAATGTAATCATTTAATTAAAATCTACGCCTAATTTAAATACAAAACAACCTTAAACAGCATAGTAAAAATTGAATTATAGAGAAGCCAAAATGGAGTTAATGTACTTTAATACTTTCCCACATTTTTGAGAAAAAAAAAAGTGAGTTAAATCGCTTTCCATGGATACAACCTTTATATCTGCATAAATTGTATTATCAATAAGAATATAGTTCAAGAATAATAATAAAAAAAAACCGCAGAAACCAACAGAAAATCAACAACAGAGAAATGAATCTAGGAAAGTGATACATTTCAAACAAAGTAAATGTAATTAAACTTAAAAAATAACCTTATTCATTAATAAAAACTATTTTTAACACCTATAAAAATTATTTCTTAAATTAATAAAAATTATAATTATAATCACATTTGTTATTCTCAGTCCAATATGACACATCATTATTCTTATAACAATCAAAACTACATTTTATAGAATACTTAACTAATTGAGAACTATAGCGCTATTTAGTAGATAGTAATTGATTTTCTACACAGAAGTAACGATTTACTGAAAAATAATTACAAAACAAAAATTAAATTATTCAAAACCTAAGCCAAGTAATTATTTTAAAAATTTGTAAGTTTTGAAGAATATAAACTTTATAAATTTAGTCGACCAAAGATTATTAAGATATATAAAAGAAATTATGCTAAAATAAGATAACACACACACAGTGAGATATATTACTTAAGAATACGTATAACCATGTATAATTGGATTTTAAAAAATTAAAACCCATACAATAAAAAATTAAAAACAAGTTAAATTAGCATAACTTTACTAAGAAATACAAAGCACATATAAAAGAAAGAATTCAAAAGGATACAAGAGAAAAGAAGATAATGCAATTTAAATATTGTATCAGAGTTGGGATTAACAACAGTAAGTTTAATTTAGATTCATAGATCCAACCATCACAGAATTAATAATTGCATTATAATTAATGTTATAGATCATAAGAAACATAACTCCCAAAAAAGAACGGTAATTCAACCAAAGAAGTGTAAGAAAGAATACAGAGTAAAAAAATACATTTAAGATGCAATAACTAAGAGTACTCTATTAAAAATTATGTATACTTATTTACATTCTAAAATTTCTATTTCTTAAAATAATGTTTAACTAACAATAATGTTGCACTTATATACCAGGAAATAATTTGCTGTACAGGAACCCATCTAGTATGGTGTGATAACCGCCCAACACTCCTATTTACAATTTTAAGATATATGTATGTATGTATATATATGTAATTACAATGGATATAGTAACTAAGCAATTTAATCTAAAAATAATAATTTTATGAAGTTTTGCACAGGTGCATAAAAGGAAATTTCCTATAATTTTACAAAGTAGCATTAAAAATTATTAAGGTAAATTAATATGAATCAATCGGTGAGTGTGTTTTCGGTACACATTTGTACTTTTGTATAATAATTAAATATTATACCAAAACTAGTTTTCATCCAAAATATTTTATAATTTTAAACTTGGGCTGAGTAAATATTCAATAAAGTTAATTAAGCACTTTGCCATAAGATGACGACTAATTTTTGGAAAAAAAAAATTTAGAATTTTTTTTTCTTTTCTTTTATATTAATTTAAAAGAAGATTTATATATTGAAAAGGTTTATTATTTAAGAAGGTTTATTTAAGATTTTTAAAATATTTGTTTATTCATCTGTCTTGGTAAGAAGACGATTTTCTTAAAAATTTTTGAAAACGATTGGTATGATAAATAAATACAAGTAAAGATTATTTTACTTTTGTGAAATCCACCAATCACACCCAATCAAATGTAGTTTGGTGCTTAAATGCGTTTTCGATTTTAAAAAAAGTACTCGCCCGCAGTAATGGTAGGATTGTTTAAGAACAACTCATAAGCTTTTGTCGGAAATGCCTTTATTTTTTTTTTTTATTTAAATCAAAAATGTATAAATAACTTTTAATCGATTACTTTACTTTAATTTTGTTTAAATGATATTTTTTTCTTTATACTTTTTTTACTTTGGTTGAATAACTCTTTTGAATTCTGCTCGTCTTTGGTTTCATACCATTTTTATAAAAAAATAATTTCCTAAGTGCCATAGTTATATCCATAATACTAGTAACTATAAGCACTCTATTGTTAGTTTTCAAGCCTGAGATAGTATTTTGAATTAATTTAACTCTATATTTTTCTCTACTTTCTTAATGTTTTTCCTCTGAGATATGCTTTGCAGAATTGTTTTAGAGTTTTTTCTTATATTTTGAACTTTATGGTTCACAAGTTTGATAAGTATTTTTGAATGTTCGTTTATATTACAGTTTCAGGAATTTAACGAATTCTTATATTATGATATTTTCCAAGCTTTAAATTTTAGGATAATCTACTTTCAAATTTATTGTTTTTCTCTTGAACTTTTTTATTAAGTTTTTCTTAAAAGTATTTATATATTTATATATCAATATACAATTCCTAATAATTAGAGAAGTTGATTTAAATTTAGTTATATTTTTATCTTGTGGAATGTCAAATATTTTAATAAATCAAAATAAATATTTTAAAACAATAAATTGGTAAAATTTCAATATATCTATTTATAATATAATAGAATAAGTCACTAGCTTTGATTATTTTTAAACCACGAAAACAATTATAATAGATATTTCAGTACAATTGTTTCGACTGAATGATTATCTAATAACACTCTGTAAGACTGAATAAGGTATCTTTGTGAAAACCTCTATTATTGTTCCTTCCGATTTTGTTACAGAATTTTAATGTACCAGTTTTTTCTTTTCTTAGAAAATTTATTGAATTTTGTAAAGGAATTTAAGCGATTCATATAAGTTTCATTTATACATTGAGAGAAAATATTACAAGCTGAATCGGATGACATTAAAGCAAGATTAAATATAATATCAAATATTCACAAAACAGTAATCTATATAAACAAATGGGAAGCTAAGTTTCGACATAGCAGCTATCAGTCCTGGAAATGAAAGAGTTGCACCTTTAAAACAGTACTCAGGTTATATTTTCATTTATTACTTTTGGAATATATTTTGGTATATTTTTCTTTTTATATTTGAGTAACAAGTTATTCCAGGAATTTAAGTCAACCAAATTTATTTATTATTAAGTCAATCAAAATTTATTTATAATTGATGAAGATAATGTCGTTATCTTATTGATTTATTAGCCTCTGGAATGTGTGTATGGATATTTGGTTACGATACATGGCGCAAATCCTGCCATTATTTACAGTTTGGTGATATTAAACAGAAATCTATATGCCGATGTCATCAAACTGTAAGAGCTTTTGTATGGATAATAAATATTTGAATGAGTATCAGATTTACTTATCCACTTTAGGGTTGTGTTACCATAATGTATGGACAAAAGCGGAAACAGTTAAATAGAAGCATTATCATAATATATTGAATAAATTATTTCTTTGAAAATATGCAATATTTTCTTTTATAAAATTAATCGTTTGGAAGTAACGTGCTATTAAGCATCCTATCACTGTTGATTTAGAATGTTAGAAACTCATATAAATATGTTTTTTAAAGAATTATCCATAAAATTTAAAAATTAGTTATATATACTCAAACATCTACACATCTCATTATCTATACATTTCCCTTTTCTATCCTTTCCCATACTTCTGTGAAGATTCTAAGTAAAATTAAGGAAATGTGTTTTGGATTTTATTAAAATAATTTTAAATTTTTTAAAACACAGATGTATATCACACGTGTTGGATATGATTAGTAAAAGCAAGATAAATTTATAGGTCTGTAAAATATATCTGATTGAATATTTATAAAATATCTAATGTTTGATTTAAAAGCTTCATTTTCTTAAATTAATAAAGCAACTAGGTTTATCTTTTGTAAATACCTTTTTCTAAAGCAAAAATGTCGAGTTGGAACCTGATAAAACAGTTGATATTCACAAGATGCTATAAATCTTTGTAATGTATATGCAATAAATACGTGTTCTGTCAGAAAAAAAAGGTTGTAGCAATACATTCTTATATGATTATTGCGAAGATTACTTACCAGAGTCATTGTAAGAGGAATAAAGAGGGAACTTTGCGAGAATTTTTATTCCTCAAAACTTTGGATCCTGTGCCGTGAATGGACTATATTTTAGATGCTACGAATGACACCCCATATTTCACGTTTTCGTTAAAGTTCATTGCCTAAGAGTTTTGAATATACAATGTTCTCTTGCATTATTATTAAACCTCATGAATGATGATTTACATACTCAATTCAGATGGAACATGGATCAAAGTGTTTCTAAAATAGATCTACTTAGCACAACACCTATCTATTAGATACGAATAAATAAACAGAAATATGGTATATATATTTGAGCTAAAAGACACCGGGTCTTGTTTCTGCTAAATAAATAAACAGAACAAAAGACGAAAAAATATTCACAACAAAAAAAAGAGTTTTTAAATGTATGCTCCAGATAAAAAAGTCAAATTCAGCCAAGAAAGCAAAGAAAAGTTTTTATTTTTATTTTATTATTCTTCTAAAAAAATCAGTTTGTTCCGTACGATTGTATAAAATGCAAAAAGAAGAAATAATAATATTGATCTTAAAATAAACTTAACTTATAGGTCACTCAGATACTAAATCAATTCGAGACTTGCAAAAAAAAAGAAAGGTTAAGAAATAGAAAAAGGAAAAGAGCGTTTCTAGAAAATATCCTCCAGCAAAATTGTGAAAGAATACAAAGGATGGAAGAATCAAATTGGAAGAGATTTTTGACTTTCCCAAACGATAGTGATTACAGAAAACTTAATGCTTTGGGTAGAAAAAAAAAATAAATGTAGAAGTTATGAAATCACGTCGTATGCTTTGAAGGAATAACAAAATCTGATTTAGAGGGAACAAAATATGAATTGAGTGTATCTTACAGATTTGTATCGACGTAATTCCGTGTGTTGTTATACCAAGCCCTTAAGATACTTTTTTTTTACTAGTGGAAAAAATAATGAACAGTAGCTGTATTGATGGCTCATAGATTACTTTGAAAACAAAAATATAAGTAGTTTTGAGGGACAAGTTGAAATTTTTATCTATTGTTTTTTGATTATGCTAGTTTGTATGTGAGTCGAAGAAGTATATTCTGCTGTGCATAATATGCAATGAAACTATACCTTTTGAGTTTATTCCATATTTCTTTAGAATCATACTGAACTTCATCTAATAGTTTAAATTCCATAATTAAATACTGCATTGCAGCTCATTATGATATGATATATTTCTATGACATTTAAGTTTAAACTTAGGTGACATTGGGCTATTAGCGGTTTCTCTTCACTAACAGGGGACTTTTAATTAAGTATTGTTGTTTTTGCTCGAGAAAGCCTTTCCCCAACCAAAAGAGAAACGTGAATATATAGATAGAAAGCAGAGTATGAAATAAAGCAGGAGAGTTAGAATATATAAACTCCAGAAGATATGTCGAGATAATAGAGGTTGAAGGAGTAGTTGAAAGGTGGAAAGAGGAGATTTGAAATACGTGATTGGAATAAAAGGTAGGGTGATTCAAGAGATTTAATTTATTCCAATGTTAACATTGATCTAAGATCAGTTGCATTCGAGAAAACAGTGGTAAGCGTCTGTTAGATTATTATTGGTGTGGTTACGGAATTAGGAGTATTAAAATCTTGCGCGAAGCATTAATAATTGTTTTATATTAACAGCAGCTAAAATTGTGTAGTATTGTTTAGTCGTCTACACTGATATTATTGAAATCTTAGTGTTTTAATCAATGAATTTGGTTACGGCCGTAGAGCACCCGGAATGTGCAGCGTCCAAACATAAATAAGATATATCTTTTTTGTATAGCTTCTGGCCAAGAACCGCAACATTTTCTTCGGAGGTAATAACGGGTACATTCAAGAAAGGAAAGAGAGAAAAAAACTATTATGTATTTCTTTTTGTTTATTACCTACATACTATTCTTAAAACATAGCCATTTACACCATTTTGAATTTTAAAATTTTTTGATAAAACAATGAGTAAAGACTTTAGCATTTTGAAAATGCTTTGCATAATATAATGACTTTGAATAAGATTATAGATGTTCGAAAGAATTTTATTTTATTGAATATGCTAAAATATATAGGTGTCTTTCCAGAAGAATTGTTTCGAGCATTACTGAAAGTACTCTGTATATAAAGAACAAGGAAAATAGTTCGCTGCAGTAATGATTGTAATGAATTGATGAATTTAATTCAATCAAGAAATGATTAGCTAAATGATTAATGATTAGCTGGTAACTCAAATATCAACTCGTCAGTTTTTTCTAGAATTTATTAGTCATACATCTTATTAGTTCTAATGTATTTTTTATATTTTTCATGTACATACTTCCCAAACAGTACAAATGTATTCAGTGTAAAAATAATGAATTTTAGTGACCTTTTCTACTTCCCTTCACTTTACAAATAATACCCTATGTTAATTGAAACATGTACACTGAATGAAACTCAAAGATAATAGTTAAAAATATAAACAAAAATAAATAATAATATTTTTGAAATAAATCAAAAAACAATTTGCTCAGTTGAGGAAGGTATGATCCGATAAGTTATGATTGTTGTAGCATTTGATAAGTTATCTGATTGCAATTATAGTTTTGAAGAATTATAGAAAAAAGAAAACTGCAAAAAAATATAAAGGAAACAATTTACATAATATACAGCATATACTATAATTTATTGTTGAAAGTACATTTTAAATGGCATATAGTTTTTTATGGAGGTATCAAACAACCAGAGAATCACAAGTTTCAAATTTAATAAATTATTCTTTTATCAATTACTATTTTTTTATAGGAAGTAAGAAAATTGTACATTTTATAGTACCGAATAATCTCTATTCATGTAATCAAATTTACAATTTAATAAAGATGATTACTAATTTGAAAAAAACATATTGAATAGTTGTGATACACTCTAAGAAAAATTAAATTAAAAAACAAAAAAAGTTTTTTATTTATTTTCAGAAAATCTCATCTGCAGAATAAATAGATGTATAAAATAATTTTCTTAAATAAAACATTTTGTGGTATAAACAGTATAGCATGCGGAATAAAATTACTTTTGAGCATATAATATATATAATGTAAGTGAGAGACAAAATACCTAATTTTAAGACACTTGTAAAATATCAATGAACAAAATGTATGAAGGGAAAAATATATATAAAGATTTTTTACGTGTCAATTTTAATTCGTAATACAGATATTTTTTCAAGCCCAGTGTCACTTTTGTCGAAAGGCAATAGAAACAAGCATAAAAACTGGACTAAATCCAAATACAAAGCGTCAGCTTTAATTAATTTAATATTCATTTCAAGTTCAATTTTTAGTTTATACTGAATATTTTATATCTTTCCTTTTATACCTATCACATAATAGCTAGTCTTTACAAACCTTTTTCTGAAAATCGATATGTTTAAGCGTCATTCAGATCTCTTTTTAAAATTTTTTAACATATGAGTTTATAGTATTATTTAAATTTAAAAATATTTTTTATAACTTGCATAATCAGTCTGTGAACACTTGGATTCTGTTATAAAATATATTTAGAAATTCAAAAAGAAATTTAGTCTTTTGGAGAAATAATTTTCTTGAAATTCAATAACTCGGATGATTAGAAAATAAAATAAATAAATAAGCAAAATAATATTATATACAGACAAAAGTAAACGTATGAAAAGAATAAAAAAATAACTAAAAGGAGCTGAATATATTTTTGTATGAGAATTGAAGAGACCATTAGAGTTTGTTCACGTTTTTAAAGATATAACTTACAGTATGGTAACCTGTATTGCATTTGTGTATTCTAAATTAATTCTTAAAACTAAAATGTGGATGAAAAGTAAGTTTTAACTGCGATACATCACCATGTTAATTTAAGATGTATCAGTTCCTGAAGTTTATTTTATGCAGAACAGCTTCATGAGTTGTAAATTATTTTTATCTTTTATAAAAACATTATTAAGAGAATATTTTGCCTTTTATTTCGGTTTGTCAAGCAATTCAGAGTTCTGAATAACATTTTTTTTCAATATTTGTAGAAAATTACGATTAAATCTTATTTTTTAAAGATGTTTTTCGACTGTACAGCAATGCACGTAA
>BMAW01034763.1:0-19305 GCA_019974015.1 Nephila pilipes | reverse complement strand
CTACTCTTATCCATCGGTTATGTAATTTTTGGCGACTTTATCGACACAAACGATATGACCGACGCCAAACGGAAAAAAAATTTATAAATCGTTTTTATGTATTTCTCTTGGTGTGTGTGTGTCATCAAATTTTCGATCGTTAATTTAATCAACTTCCCATCCAGCTAGTGTTCTCAAACTCTGGGAATCTTTCTTACTCGCCTAACAATGCAATATTTAGACATTTGTGACAAGTTTTAACTAATTTAATTTTAAATAGTTAATTTTCTTTAATATTGAAGTTTAGCCCAACCACTTGGCTCGATTTCAAAAACTGGCACCAGACATGGCGATTTTTTTTGGCTAAACGTTAAGTCCGTAAAACGAACCAGGGTAGCCACATTTGGCAAAATACATCCAAATAATTCTTGTCGCCAAGGGTGGTTGGGTTAAAATGCATTCCAACCATTTTATTTACCAGATGAATTAATTAATTTTAGTTAGTTTTATCGTCTTTATGTACTTCACTTTATGTGTGTCTGTCTGTGTGTGTATCAGTGTGTCATCAAATTTTCTATCGTTAATTTAACCAACTTCCCATCAAGCTAGAGCTCTGAAATTTTGAGAACTGTTCTTACTTGCCTAACAATGCAATATTTAATACTAATATACTCATATTTCAATAGTTTTCTTTAATAAACTTTGCCAACATATATAAACGTTGTTTTTAAAACCGTTGGTTTATATCTCGAATTTTTTAAAATGTAAGCTGTGTATTGTCCCCAATGAAGTTTACTTGGTGAGATATGCGCGTGCGAAATGGAAAAATATCAAATAATTTAATATTGATGCACTGATGGAGGATTGAATATATTTTGGCGATGGGACTCTTTATGTGGAATTTCGTGCATGTGAAAATAGGAAATGTACATATTTAGCAATAGAAATAAATGAGTTTGGGATCCCATGGTTGGTGAAAGTGTAGTTTAGCTCCAAAACATAGCGGGATTTTGAAAAAAAAATACTAAAATGGTTACTTCTTACGGATTAGCGCACACGCAAGACAATCTTCGTTTACTGGCGAACCTCGCTACATGCATGAACGAACTGAAAACGCTACGAAATACGCAATATATTTTGAAAGTCCAGATACAATCCTAAATGGTCAGAAATCATATATGTCTTGAGGCAAAGACAAAATTCTTATGATAGACAAGATGTCATTGCGAGGGTATTTCATTTGAATGCTAAGCACATGATGAATCTTCGGATAAAAGGTTGTACCTTTGGAAAATATTAGGTGTAACATGCATACGGTGGAATGAATTTTATCCATATTATATATATATATATATATATATATGGGGTGACTTTTTACTAAAATATTTTATTTTTCTCATATATTTGTAATAAGTCATGGATAACTATTGTGACAGATAATCAATTTCTTAAAATTTTATATTTAGATTATCATTATCGTTTTAAAATTGAAATTTTTCTTGATATTTCACGTATAGGTTCCAAAATATACTATAGTCTGCCCAGCGAAGCGGGCGGGTATCAGCTAGTAATAAGATAAAAGCGGATGCTAAAATATTAATTTATATATATTTTAGTAATTCAAATATACCATCGTGAGAGAGCAAGCTCAATGCAATTATTATAACCGTAATGTATTATAAAGTAAATCTTTTGAACCAGCTCCATGTATCCTTTATTTTATGCCAAAATAATTTTGTTGATGTTATTTTCGAAGATAACTACATGTTAGCCCATGTTAAGAATACTAAACAATAGCACACGCCGAAATTAGATTTTACCCTCTGTTTTATGAAAGATAAAATTATATCTCCCATTTATTCTGCATCTGCATCGTTATTTTTAGTAGGCTAATGAATAAATTACTGAGAAAAGAAGTAAGATATAATGAATAATTAGCCCATTTTTCGTACTTAATGCAAAATTAGAGGATACATTTTTATATCATTTACTACCTTCAACTATGAACTCTAGGTTTTTCATGAAGAAGAAAATATTAAATCTGATTAAAATATATTTAAATTATTCCCTGAGTTGATAAATTTATCTTAATAGTTTCATTAATTGCAAATCAGAGCATAATTATTCTAAAATATTATGAATAAATACAATATATTTCCGCGTTAAATTATTTTCATTCTAACTAAGACTGCAATGTTTATGTCGATACTCAGAATATTTCTCTTTCACATTTGGATTCTCCCACTTTATATGTAATGGAACAAAACGAATATATATTTTACTATAAATTACTATTATCTAGTAGCTATTAATTTTTTATAGTTTCTACACTTCTAAAATTAGTTGCACAATATTAAATCATTTTAAGATTTAATACATTATTATAATCCTTTCGTCAATTTTTAATATTTCTTTCGTTACTGAAAGATCGATTTTGTCATATTATTTTTATATTCTAATTACATGTTTAAAGAATAATAACTCTTCGAATCTTATAAGCATTTATTATTCTAGATATGCATGTGGTTTAATTTTATTACGTAATTCATCAGTTGTATTAATCTAAATATCTTGCGGCTAATTTTATTTATTATCGTTTAATAGTCTATAATTATATTATAAAGGAAAACAGCATACGTATTTCCATACTCGCATGTTCAAGGGCGTTAATTGAATTTTTTACATTGATTTTACTTATTAGTATTTACTTTTTTTCAAACATCATCAATGCTTTCCTTTAAGCACCTCATTTTTTTCTGAAATTCTTTTTTTTTTTCACTTTTTAATTTTTTTAAAAATATTCACTTTTGAATTTGAATTAATTATACAGCTGAAGAATGAGAAGTTAACTTTTTAAAATTTTAAAAGCATCTCCGGAAACAACCTTTTTTGTATTTGAAATGAAATACTTGATATTAACTTTCTTTTAATTTTAAAAGTTTCGTTCTGTTTAATTATTACAATTTTTCATTCTGTTGATAATTCAATCTATAGTAATAATTATTAAGAAAAATATAATTATAAATATCAGAGGAGGAAAGTAGTTACTACGTCTCTTATTTCCAGCACATATTATCATTTCTTAGAAATGTTAAAGCATTTCATATAAAAGCTTGTTAAACATATTTATCTTATTTTAATACATCATTTAATATATTATTTAATATATTATTTATCTTAAATAAGAATAAATTATTTAGAAATTTTGATTTGTTTCAAAATTAGTATTCTTGACACTTACTTGGAAATGCTACTCATATCGACTCAAACCTGAGCTGGCATCGCCTTTTCCAAACTTCCACGCCTTGCCAAGGGAGGACTATGAGTCTCGATATATTTAACTTGGTTATAAGTTACTGCAATACAGGACTTAATTGGAATTGGACTCGGGCGTGTGTTTGATGAAAACTACACCGTACACCAGTTTTTGTCCATTACCACAAGACTACGGAAGTCATGTGCTTCTTAATTCTAATGAATGTCACGTTAAACATTTATAAACATCAAAGTATTATTTTCCTTTGTTTATCCCAAAGAGTTGCAAATTGTACATTTTTGTAGCAGTAGCTCTTCAAAAAGGTGATATTCATTTATAAAAACCCATGTGTATAATATAATATCTTCTTGAAGATAACGATGCATCATTCGAGCATTAGTGTTGGAAAGCTTCTTGATCGGCTATACTCAAATCGAATAGCTATTTTGAGTTTTGATCCCAATAAATACCACCATCAATCATAATAGTAGAAATTGCTGCACATTAAGTTCAGATAAGCCTCAAAATCTTCATGCGCTGTAATTTGAAGATTTTCGGGTTAGGGACAAGATCGGGTATAGACTAAAATTCAGAATGATGATATTTGTTATCAAAAGTCCAAATGTAGTTAGAAGATTTAAGAAATATTAACCGAAATATACCATTGTATAATCTAAAATTCTTTTAATAAATATTTTGTGCATTTCATGATAATATATTCTATCTGTAATTAAATCCAAATAACTTGTGATGCCTGTGTATGTAACTCTGTAGATAAACCTACTTCACCTGATCTTATAAAGTTTTCCAGCAGTAGAAAACTTAAATTCCTGTCAGTCATGAGTTCGAGTCTTGGTCACTAAAAACCCGGTGTATAGCCGGAGCTGATGCACGTCAAATCTGTCGGGGCTCTAAGTCCTCCCGTTGGAGTGGTGTGGGAATTACAAGAGGGAGATCCAGCTCAAGTGTTATCATCGTCACTTGACATAGGTTCAAAATTACGAGGTCCGTCGTCGATTGCTCTCGTATATCTTTTAGTGCTATGTTAATAAAAAAAACAAAACAAAATTAAACTAAACCTTAAATTCCTGCCATTACAATTTTTGACATCTAATGCTAAGTATTATTCTCTAATTCTTAAAATTATTCAGCAAATTGGTAAAATTTTACTTTTTAATAAGTAATATTAATTTTTAAACATGTTTAACTAGATATTGATCTCACGCAGAGGCGTTTTTAAGTTACAAATTAACTAAAGCCGCTTTCAAATTTAAAAAAGGATGTCTATGACTGAATTACACTATTCCATTTCATTTAAATTCAGTTAAGCATTGAGGAATCTCAAGAGATTCATCTCGTTGATTGCATTATTTAATCTAAATTCTTCATGGTCTTACATGTTTTGCAGAACATTTAGTTAGTTATATTCTGCTATTTTATTTTTGTCAGCATAATTACATGTGAATAAACAGCGAAAGGGCTAAAACAAGTTAAAATAATTACAATAAACTCTGTCGAATAATTGTATTCTATTTACGTATTAAATAGAATTGAGGTTTGTTCCGATTTGCTGACTTCTCATTTACTGAGGCTTAAAATATATATTGCTTTTCCCAAATGTGAAGAAGTATTTTGAATGTTTGATACTTTTAATAAAATGAATATGTGAGTATTATTTGTTGTTTGGAAGGAAATGTACTCTAGAGAGACAGCTGAATATTCTTTTGTTCCTCTTCCGTGATTTTGGGAAATTATAAGCAGTAAATAAGCAATCTTTGTTAAATATTTTAAAATTAATATTATGTAGCATAGGAATATGAACTTGTCAAAAAGAAAATTTTATAATGCAACATAATAATTTAAAATTCCCTTATAAGTTTATTTATTTTCTTAAAATAATATGCATTATGGGGTTTGCTTCAGGTTTTAAATACAGAATTTACTACATAATCTAATACAATCAAATATTGTAATATTTTTAAAAATATTTAATCGCATTCGAAAATAGTTTAAATGGGTGTTTTGTGCAATTTATACAAAACAGTAAAAAGTAATTAATATGCATAAACTTGAATAATTCTCATAAATACATTTGAATAACTTTCTTGAAAGATAGAAATTTTTTTTCTTAATCCCACATGTATTATAATTTAATTAAAAATATTAAAACGCATTACAAATTTAAGCTCAAGGTATTATAAATACTTGTAAGTACATGACACCCTTAATCCTTTTTGGAATACGATTTTCTTCATCATAGAAGAGTTTTCATATTCCTAAGCAGTCTTATTCGTTTATATATTATGTATATTTTATATATATATATATATATATATATATATATATAAGATATGCAATCGTTCATTTACGAGTTATACAAAATATTGAATTTGCAGTATAGTATACATCGTTTTGTTTTATATATTAATAATTTTGTATCTCCATTCTTTAAACTGACGTTTCCAACAGTTTTTTCTCAAAGTAATATGTTCATTGGTTTTTCTCTCCCTTTCCAGTTTCTATTTTTAAAATAGATGTGAATATTTCAAGCAATAAACTCTTCAGTTGTCACATAATTTAGTCTTTAAATGGAAAAAAAAAATTGAATAAGATTTCAACATTTTTTAGCATATTAATTAAAGTATCATTATTATTAATTGAAATAATTTATCTCCTTAATATGAAGGAATACAAAATAATTTCTATACTTATAATGCATGTATGTGAGTACCTTTTAATTAATGCATACACTCATTAGAATTAATTAAATCAGTTACTTGAAGAAATAAAAATATTTTAATTTCAATATTTTCTTTTGTATTTTTACATAAAAAATGTTAATAATACAGAAATTTATACAATCCCATTGAAAGCATGATTTAATTATAAAATATTTGAATAAATTTACTAATAAAAAAATGAATATTTACTGAAGGAAAAAAAACTGAATTTTTAAGAATCAGCAAGCATGTTGTTTATTTATAAAAAAAATATCGTATTTATTATATTATCGTATTCAGAATATAAGTTTTTACGTTCTTGAATATAAATTACTTATGCGATCTAAAATTTGTAAACTTAAAAGTACTTAGTGCAACAAGACTTTTGAAATAAATTTCGAAAACTTCTTTATTACTCTTTCAATGAAGCACAAAACTTTTGTATTCGGTATTGATGAAAATATTTGTAAATTATTCTGTAAGGATTGACTCGAAGAATCTGGAAATGTTTTCAAAAAAAAATGCTAAAGGGGCTTTGTAAAAATTTTGAAAAAGTTGGAGACGTGTACTTTAATGGCTTTACTATTGGTAATCAAATATAAGTAATGGAGCCAAGCATTTCAGAGCAAGCTCAAATTTTTCTCGGAATAAGAAATTTCAATTTCGATAAAAATTTATTTGAGGAACGAAATTTCGCTTAATTAATCTCTTCAGAACTTACATTTATTTATCTCTCTGGTCCTTATCATTAGTCCATAATCTTATTATTAAAGAAATGAATCGGGAAAAGTTACTTACTTTATACATTAAACAAAGGAAACAAATTATTATTGATTTGCATTATGTATATCTTATTAATTATTTATAATTTTACCTAACCTATCTCAGATTTATATTATAAATCGGCGAATCATTCAAACCATATATATTAGAAATTATAGTTATAACCAGATCGATAATAACGCAAAAGACTTAAGAAATATCCAAGAAAAGAATTCTTTATGCAAGTATATTTGAATATGTACCCACAATCAAATATACATGTATGTCTGCATAACTTCGACTAAATTCAAACAAGTAAATAATTTCAGTTTTGATTTCTACTTAGCATTTTGATTAACTTCTGGGTCTATAATAACGTTATCCCTTATTTATATTCAAAGTGTTTCAAAAAGTTAAAATGTTTATCTGATTGAGATTCATTCGGTTTTTCAATAAACTTATCAAACTATTTGATACACTGTTACAAGTGATGTTTTTCAATTAAATTAGCAATCAGTGTTATGAGTAGGAGTAATTTTTTTAAAACCAGAGAACCAATGGAAATGAAAGTAGTTACAGATTAAAAAATGATTTCATATCTAATTAACTTGTAAGTCATCTAAAACTCCAGCAGAAATCTTTTTTAGAAAATATATAACAGAAATATTTCTATATGCAGAATTAATATTAATATGATTTGATAAAATTTATAAAACTCAAAAAAAAAAAAAAAAAAAAAAAAAATTGAAATACATAAAACTTGCCTGAAATGTAATTACACTACAGAGCAAAAATGTGTACCCAAATAATGTTTTTAAAAATAGTACTAAATCATTGGTTTTGTCACTCTAAATATGTCTGGAAGATAAACAAGAACCTTTAGACCTAATTTTGATTTAATTAAGGTGCTTTCGCATATAAAGATAAAAATAGTATCGAAACTCCACACTTATTTTACGTAGAAATTTTCTGCTATATTCATATAATATTTAGATTTTGCTATCCTTTGAAGAATAATAGATATATATCATATTAATATATAATAGTATATACTACTCCTCCACGTGTCTGAAAAATTCCATTCTCTTCTGACATAAAATATACTTCATATTTCTCCTCTTATTTTATAATGTTAAATGGAGTCACTACATTATATATTAAAGGGAATGCATACGTATCATGGAATATTTCTTAATATTAAGACACAGTATAATAGAAGGATATATACATAGTATTTACAAAAGAATATCCTAACTATGTAGGGTTACAAATACTTTATTATTTATCATAGAGTATTTAGTAGTTTAGTATATAATAGTTTATTATTTATTATATATATATTTTTATTATAGAGTTATTTGTTCTTTGCACAAAGTAATTTTAAAAAAAAAATTAAAAGTCTATAAAATTATAAGTGTTCAATGTAACCATTTATAGAAACACAAACGATATCTAATGGTATTATGGTACGGTGGATTGTTGATCTTAATCAGTGCTCCTGAAAAATGAACTCTCAGCGATTTTTTTTATTTGAAGGTTACTTAGAAGAAAATAAAGTATTTTTCCTCCAATACCGAGGAAAAGTTAAGAAACTAAAAACTTGAATAACTGTCAATATAGAATATGCTAAAATTGTAACATAAAATATGCTAAAAATGTATGGGAGGAGCTGTATTACGAGCTCGACTCGACTGGATATCGTTCATTTAATTTTTTATGGTGTCACAGTGAATATTCATAATTTTATAAACTTTAAAACATTATTTTTAATTTCATTTAATTAGAACGGTTTTAACCTTTTACTTTGTAATAGTAATTCATCAAATTTGGTTTATTCTTTTGCAAACTGCCGTATATGTAACAATTTCCTGAATATGTGAGAATCAACACATTTTTATGTTTGAAAATTCTTTCCTAATAGGGATTAGGACCTATGGCATAAATCGAAAATATTCTTAAATGCTTGACTTCAGAATGATAATCAGATGGCTAACCCCTTTTCTTTAAATCATTTTAAAAATTAAATTAGCTTGGCGTTATACTTATCTACCCTAGGTAAAAGCTAACTTTTTAGCTAACCTATAAAAAAAACGATATTGCTTCCTGCAAATCAAATCGTATAACTCCTTCCTAATTAATTTATTCTAAACTAAGACAAGACTCAATATTATTCTGAATAATGTATTCAAAACCATGTATGAATAAGTCAAAACGAAAAGAAAGGATCATTAATATTTCAGAAATGACATTTCGAAAGACATGAGAATACCACGAAAGCATTTCGAATTCTGTGAATATGAATAAATCGAAATCTTTTTAAATTTTAAATACAGAAAATACAAACTTTCTTAACCATCTGTCAGTGTTTTTATACCGAATTTAGATTCTACTTTTGCTTACTCAACAATATGTCTCGACTGATACTGAAGAAGAAAAACATCTGCCTCGCTTTGTTTCAACCAAACACAAGAATACGCTGAGAAAAAAAAATGATATATTTATTTTTCAAAAGCATAAGTCAGTACAATACATACAACGACTGTTTCGACGTCTTGGGATTTGAATTCAACTCAGGAGATTCAAGTTTGAATTGAGAATTTTAGATTGTTCCTAGATTCAGATGCATAGATTTTTTTTTGCAAGAAATATACATTTGAAATATTCTTTTTGAACTGTCACTCTTTCGTTGTGATTCATGCTGTTAAGATTTTAAAATACCATTACGTATGTGTTTGGATTGGCTGACATTTCGATTATTTCGAACACCACCATTAAAAAAAAAGGAAATTTTTTTTCTCAATTTCAACTAAAAATTGTGACGTATGGAGATTGCGAATAAAATCTTAAGGTACAAGGACATGATAGAAAATACCTTATTAAGAATCCTTGTTTTTAATAAGATTTTTTCCATTTTTGAAATGTATCTTTTGAAATAATTAGTACGAATTTGATTTGTGTGCTTAATGATTAAATATTACTTTTATAGAATTATTAAAGTAAATTTTAGATAAAATCTGCCCCTCTTATTTGAATATTGACATAATTCTTGAAACACTTTTGCTTTCAGGAGTCATTAAAAACCATTACACCGGATGGTTCCAAGTTAATTCTGTTTTTAAAAAGGATACTTACGAATATAGTGAAACATAAATATTTCTTTTCTAAGATGATATTTATATTTTAAGAAATCTTTCATTTAAGTTAAGAAAATTCAAAAATTATAAAATTCAAGGGTTTCTTCAAAAAGAATATGCGGAGATATCATTAAAAAGTAGTTTCTTTATTTTTGTGTATTTTTTTATTCACGAAGAGCAGAATATTTTGTATAATAAAGAAACACATTTTTTAAAATGATACCTAAATACAAATATCTCAAAAATCATGTCCTCATTTAAGTAAGCAGTAAAAAGAAATTTTTGACTAAAAACTTATTTTCATCGGGATATAAAATGATTTAAATATCATTATTAGGCACAAAAAAACTAAATTCTACTAATATTTTGAAAGCATATATAACACCGAAACAAGCAGTCTGGAATTCAGTATGATACTACTCACCGAATTTCCTGGTACTTTTAAATTCTTTTTTATTTATTTGTTTATTTATTTGGTATTAGCTGTTTAATGTATTTAATATTTTCTATAAGTCAGTAGATACTTTTTTTTACAATTTAGAGAAAGCCATTTGATTTAAGAAATTTTTTAAAAAAACAAACAATTATTCTTAGAATATAAATTGAAATTTAATTTAATTTTGAAAAAAAATTACATGTGTATTTTAATTTATCACTTGCCTTTCATAGTATTAAAATAATTGTTTAACAGAGGAAAAATAAGAGGTAACTCAGTACAGTATGCTCAACACGGTAATAATGAAAAATTCTTTAACATGTCACCTCGATGTTCAAAATTGCGTTGGAAACAACTTTCACGAGCTTTCAAGTACGTCGTAAATAAATAATTAATCTACTCGAGTAATTTATTATTTTTCAAGTATATTATGATTAAATGAATGTATATTTCTATTTTATTTTAATAAAGTAACAACTATAAATATTTTGATAATTTGATTTTTGTAATCGATTTTTTGATTATTCCCAACATCTTACTGAAATAAATTGTTAATGGTAAATGCGTTAATATGAAAATAATTCACATTTGTCTTACATTTTATTAGGATTTACAACTATATTGATTTGATAATTAATTAATAAGCTCAAATACACCTTAATAATTATGTAGAATTTTGTAAATCACTGCAATAATTTTAATCTTATTAATGGATGTCAAAAGAGCTTTATTTTAATTCTCTACCCATGCCTAAGAATTGTTTAATTTCTGTGTCTGTTTTATTAATCGAATCGTTTCCAAATATTTCAGCAACATATGAATAATTCTTAATTTAGATTGAGTTCTTATGTATTATTCTTAAGATTGAGTGACTAGAACGACGCTAGATCCCATTCGAACTCGTTGCTCATTTTACTACTTCGGAGTGATGAAGGGCTGAGTTGACCTTAGATCAGCAACCCAAGTTAAAATTACAGAGAGTTGAACCTGGATCGTGGTGCTGGCAGTCCGACATGCTTACCATTACACCACTGCAGGTACCGTATAATGTATATGAAAATCAAAAGGCCACACTTAATGAAAACTGAAATTTTGAAGACTATACCTATTAAATTAAATAACATGCGGCTATTAGTACTATCTTTTCCCTTTAAGTGTTTAAAAGAAGTGCAAATTTTACTTAAGATTTTTGTTTTCAAATTTAAAATCTAAAAAGAGGTGTTTTTAAAACACCTCTTTTTACAAGATATATGATTAGGGAAGGTAATTGAAATTTTCTCGATAAATCTGTTTCTACCAAGTTTTACTTCACTCAAGCAAAAGAAGCAATATATTTAAGAAATGCTAAGCTCGTATTCTGCTGACTTCAGTTGTCCTATTCCTCTTCTCGTCACAAAAAGAAAATATATAATGATAAAGAGTAAAATTAGCTTATTATTAAATATTACAGCCATATGAAGCAAAAAAAAAATGTTCGCTTGCTGGTATCATAGTCATTAAAGAAGGGGTGCATAACTCGGCATCAGAAAACATGTTTCATGTATGAATCTCATAAGCGAATTAGAAAATCCTTTACCATTTCTGAGGACTTTTAAAACCCCTAACAGAATCAATTTATTATTACATTTCTCCTACAAAAACTAAAAAAGAAACAAACTTAACAAAACAAAATAACAAAGGCTGGTTGATGCTACAATTCATCTAAACTTCCACTGCTACAGCTTCATCTAAACTTCCACCGCTACAACTTCATCTAAACTTCCACCGCTACAACTTCATCTAAACTTCCTTTTCAAAGAAGTAGTTATCTGCCAATAAGCTTACAAATGAAAACTATAACTGCTAAGTGGTTGTATAAATCGAACTGGTCGTATTAACCTCAAGAACATTGAATAATTTTTATTAAAATCAAACTAACTGAATATCAGCTTATAAAAACATAATCTAAAATGTCAGTCCCTTATCAAAATTTCGTAATACGTATTTTTTTTAACTTTTTAAATTTTAATGTTTTTACATTACTGACCTCATTTTTTTATTATTACACTTTTCTGGATGAATAGTATTTATTGCAGAAGAGGTAAAATGCTTGAAAAGACACCAATTTCTGTTTGAAAATCATTCTTGATAAATAATAGTCTTTGTTTTGAAAGAATGAAATGTCATAGTACGTTAGTACTCACGTTCCAGATTATTATTCATTACAATAAAGAGCTAATATTTTACAAAAAGAAAATTTTATAAATTTAGGATATTATATTTAAACTAACATTAAAAGGTGAAATTCTTTTTAAATTCCTACTATTATTTCACACTCTCCCTATGTAATTATATCGGGTTCAAATTTTCAATCGTTAATAAAATACTTTTTATATTCATCCTCTCAAGTTCAATTACATATTTATTTAAACTTGTCGTGGATGATACTTTATGTTAATACAGTTTTTTCAAATATTAATTCATTTAAATAAATGCAATTGGAGAAAAGTACAGTTTAGCCCAACCAATTTGTGATTTTTTTTTGGCTGAACGTTAAGTCAGCAAAGCAGACAGCGGCAGCCACATTTGGCAAAATACCGCCAAATAATTCCTGTCGCCAAGGGTGGTTTGGATGAACTGTAATCCACTATTAAATTTACCGGATGAATTAAGGAACAAGTCAATGCTTCCACTGCGTCATTTGTCTTGCGATGGCAAAGTAGGTAGAGCGTCGGCGTAGAAACTTCATGCCTTCGGGTTGAAGCCTAATATTTTTTTATTTGTTTTTCAAGTAATTAATTTTAGTTTTATATAAGAGAAAAATTTTCAGTTATAAAAGATATTTAGCAGGATATAAATTTAGGACTAATTACCTTCAGTGACGAAGCGTGTAGTTCGCTGGGAAAAATTTCTTTGGACACTTAATATTGTGATTCTGTCATATGTATGTACATATTTATATGAATTGTAATTATTTAATAAAAAGTAACTGAAATAAATTTTTTCTTCGTTGACCTAAGAAGGAATTGGCTTTATTTTTTTATATTATTGTTTAGAAAGTATTCCCTTAAGGACTTGACGAACTTCAAATTTTGTCTTTTTGAAATAAAAAAAAATGTAAATTAGCGAGCATTCATTACGAAGCATTTGGGTTTGAAAGGCTTACCGATAGTACCAAAATTCGACAAAGTAAAATAAATCAAGTTAAACATAATTTTTTTGAAAACAAAAGTTTTAGCTTGCGATCAGGATTTCTCAGAAAATATTTATTATATTAGTTTAAAATTTCCTACGATTACTCAAAATAAATTTGTATGATATATATATATATATATATATATATATATATATATATAAAGGCAAATTACTAAAAAATATATAAATTCTACACATAATTGTTTTTTTTTCCCTTAAATGTTTACTATTTTCCAAATAATTACATTAAAAGCATTTTTTTTCCTCTAAATATTTTAAAAAGTATACATAAATTCAAAACTATTCATTGATCATTTTTCTTCTACATAAGATTATTTTCATAAATGTTGACGAAGAATTCAGCACGTATTAAAATATTGATTTTCGTTATTTTGATAAATGTTTCATTTAGGTATTTTGCTTTTTGAAAATTTCTTTCAAGTTGCATGAAAATATCTCAAATAATATAACATATAGTAAACGCTTCAGATTTCTGCTTCGTTTAATAGGCAAGTTCTATTGGTTTAAAAAAATGATATATTTTCGCGAAAACGATAATTGTTAAGAATCCTGAGACATCTTAATATTGCAAAAATACCTCCTTCTATTAAGAGTAAATCCCGTATGGTATAAACTGACCCATAAGTAAAATAACGGCTTATATTTTAACGGACAATTTATAAGGATATGTAAATTCATGGAGGAAGAGAAAATTCAAATAAAGCTTACATTTTGAAGATAGTAGCGCTGTAATAGCGTAGTGATCATGTTCGTGGATTCGCGGCAGCGCTGTTTTTGTCAAGCACTGTATTCAAGCTGTAATGCTACAAAAGACGAGCCGTGCAGCTAGCTCGTTAGTGTTAAATCTAATCGAGATCCCTTGTCCTCCCAGTGGCGGGGTATGGAAGTTTAGAGAGCGAGGTTCCAGCTCAGATTCCATTCACATCTCTTGACCAAGGTTAAAAATTACGAAGTCCGTCTGAAAATAGTCCTCGCGTTGCTTTTCAATGCGACGTCAATAAGCAATCACACTCACAGGAAATTATATTATATGAGTCATTTTCTATTGGGATATCATTTTATTATGCAAGAAAATAATCATGAAAGGGCCACATTAAGTGGTATGGAAATTTGAATAATTTCCTCTTTACCTATCCCCAGTGAAATATTATTTAAAACCATTGTGATAAGGTTACGTGATATATTTCCATTTTTTTAAGAATTTTTTTTAGAAATATTCAAATAATCTAAGAAAAATATATCGAAATTCTTCTTTTGCGGGTATACGCGACTAGTTATATGTCTGTGCAAGTGAATGGAGGAGAATGGGAGCTATGCAAAAAACTAAATATAACTTTCAGTTATAGAAATACTTGTGAAATAAATTAACAAATGTAATATAACTGCCCATAAGGCTTCCCTTTTGAATCAAGCCTCGTATAAAAATTATTAATGTAATGATTATTACCATGAATACATCATTTTTCAATCAGTCTTCGTGTAATAATTACCGACGTAATAATTACTGCCATGAAGATTTTACTTTTCAATCAATATTTGGGTATAATAATTACCAATTTAATAATTATTATCTTAAAGGCATTACTTTTGAATCACTCTTTGTGTTATAATTATTATTGTAATGATTATTGCCATGAATACATTACTTTTCTATAAGTATTCGTGTAAAAATTACCTATGTTTTAATAACTACCATGAAGACGTTACTTTTCATTCAAGCTTCGCTTAATAATTTCCAATGTAATAGTTATAACTATGAGAACATCCCTTTTCAATCAATCTTCATGTATGCAATAATTAATGCCAGTAAGGCATTACTGTTCAATCAGTGTTCGAGTAAATATTACCAATTAAAGTTTTAAAACACAATATATGTGCAATATATAAACGTTCACTTTTAGCTTTTAGTTACATTTCAGTCTCGAAGACAATATGTTTTATCAATTTATATATAGGCCCTAATGAATTTTTAGTGTCAGCTTTAATATTGTGTTTGACAACCAATAGATAAAAAGTAATTATATTCGTATATACAGTCTCTAATAAAATAAAACGACTATATTTAGAGCCAAACCAAATGAATTTCTAAGAATAAGAAAATGAATATAATTTCTGTAAAACGAATTTTCTAATCCCAAAACGTCAAAATAAAGAGCAGGCAAGGTTAACAGAAATGTTTATTAGTGAATTGCAGCTACGTAAGCAAATATATTCCAGAGGAGTAACTAAGTAATTAAGTAAATTATCTCCTAAAACAAATTTATGTCATAGTTTTCGAAACCAAAGACCTCTTTCTGATTGTACTGATTTTCGAGACTAAAAATTATTCACTTCTACATACGCCCACTAAATGCATTTCCAAAATTAAAATGATTTTTTTTTTTAAATATCATTTCATCATATTAATTCATATGAGTAGCCTTCGTGGTTTATCATCAATTGCACTTTGTAAACTGATAAAAAACATCATGCTAAAGTATTTGAAATATTTTTTTTAAAAAAATTAGATTTTATTAAAAAAAATTAAAAATCACGTTGCTTCATCTTTATTCTGTTTATGTTTTTCCTTCAAAAGTATTTTTATCTCTTAAGCCCGTATCGAAATTTGGATAATAATGTACATGTTTTATGAAAAAACTATTCCAAAAAAACAAGGTTTTTATTATTTGAAGTTTTATCAAGTCTAAAAATTAGATGAATTCCAGACAACTAAACATAAATCATCGTTATCTTGTAATGACTTATTCCACTCAGACTAGGAATTAAAAGTAAGTATATATTTTTTTATATTTTATTGAAGAAAATTAACATAATTTATGAAAAGTATTATAATATTTGATTTTAAAAGTTGCATATGTATTACTGCACTTATAATTTGATAAATTTGCGGTGCAATTACAAACATAATGATATATAAACTGACCATATTTGATATTTCATAATGTGAAATTAATAAAATTTAAAAGAATTAAAATCTTATCACATTAAAAAATCTTATAATATCTTATAATAATGCGTAACATTTTAAATATGTTGGTCATTAAAAATTCATATTGCTCACTCCAAATAAAATAACCTGCCATAATGTGCAAAATATCAGTGATAGGGATAAAGCATACTTTGAGAAAAGTGAACCAGAATCTCAAAAAACTACATTTTTCACAAAAAGGCAAACGCTCGTGTTATATATTTCTCTGTGGTATGTTAGATTTGTTTACAATTTAACCATTCAATTTTCAAGCATTCTATTTATCACATATTAATAAATAATGCATCCAGAGAATTATTCAAGCCCCCTTTAGAATTTAACTACGATTTAAAAAATGAAAAATTTGTAGTATTTTACTATTTCATTTTCCTGAAGGAGTAATCAGAATTCTTAGCAATTGTTCAAGTATGCGAAGAAACATCGTTTTTTTTAACCCATATAACATACTAATTAAACAAAGAGGGATTTGTATTTTTTGCCATGTCACATTCAAATGTATTTCAATGACTTTTTTTTATACTTTTATATTATTCTTATAAAATTTTTAAAGTTATAAAGGAATATTTAATATGGACACTTTTGTAAAATAACAAAAATCAATGTTTTACTGCCGGCAAGATTCTAAAGAATAATATTGTTGAAAGCTTACAAATTAAATATTACCTAGTAGAAAAATGATTTGTTTTGAAGTTATATATATATATTTTAAGAAAACAATTACAGCAAAACAAGTTTTTTATTACAATTATTACGAAATTGAAAAAAAGACATTTAAAATTCACATATAATAGTGTAACATATTTTCTTTTAATAATTTAAAAATTGATTCGTAATTCATATAGTAACTAATTCTGAGCATGTTTATGAAATTTTAAATTAATATGGTAATATTTTCTGAGAAATCCTTCATGCTTTTCATTTTTTCTTTTGAGAAAATGAAACTGAAAAATAATAAAAATAGAGTTAATTAAGGTTCAGTTAAATATCAATATCTCTGGAAGCTTTCATAGTATCATTAGTAATGTCAATTAGGTTGGGTAGTAGCAATTTTGGTACTAAAATGTTGAGAAAAGATGGGGATCTAACAATTCAAGTTTTCAAAACAATGAACAATTCTTAGCTTAAGGATCTTGAGACCCTTAAACGAAACAAAGAAAAGCAAAAAATTATGGAAAATATATATGAAAAAAATATTGACAGAAATAATGATTTCTGAATGAAATGATGATTTGATGGGCAATTACAAAGGCAAGAATATGATTGAAATAACTCGCCAGCGTTTGTTTGAAAAATATTTTTAACATTATTAGCACAGAAGTGACACAGATTATTAAAAAATGTCAATAGTTTTAATCGGTAATAGGAACTTTGTTGTTCTTTTTATTTAAGAATGCCACAATACTTACCTAACATATATCCCCCAAACGCACATATAATGCTGATAGATATATTTGTATGGTAATTGATTCGTTTCTATTTAAACTGATTGAAAATAATGTAAGTCCATTTAGCAATAACGATTATCTAAGACTGAATAGGAATAGATTTGCCTGAAAATTTATCACCAGACTTATGAAATGAATATCAGATAGAAAAAAAAAAGATATTATTAAAAATAGTAGAAAAAAATTCCTCTGTTCTCAAGGTTTTTTTTTATTTTATTTTCAGAAATACTATATAATAAAGAATTACCTTTGTAATGAAATTCTTAATTTTGTAAATTTTAATAGTTTTCAAGCTCGTCTTTAAATTGTGGTTCCTGCAACCTCTAAGTTATGAAGGAATCGAAGAAAGAGAAATAAGTTTTTATTCATTTTTTATTCTTATTCGTATATGTTTTTACTATTATTTGTTTCTATTGTTATTCGTTTTTACCCTTATTTGTTTCTATTCTTATTCGTTTTTATTCTTCTTTGTTTTTATTCGTATTAGTCTTTGTTTCTTATTTGGTTTAAAGCTTATTCGAAATCATTCCTCATTTGTGTTTCTATTCGTTATAATTAAAAAAAAAAATGTGGAAAATGCATTTCAGTGTCTTGATAAATTTAGCTAAATAAGTATCCCGTCACTCTTTACAATTATTAACCTTCACCTAAACTTTCTTTAATTGTTTCATTTATTAATTTTGTCCCTTTTTCTTCATCAGATATGTGTTTCCTCCAATCAGATAAATATGAGCCCATGCTTTTAACTGTCATATATTAACTAATCAGTCCCGCTCTTAGTTACACATTGATATTAAAATTGAAATCAGATATCTCTATATCCTCAAAATCATCCTTAAATTACCAAACAATGTACGAAACACTTAATACCTGCCAAAATATACCTTTCTCTCCCAGAGGTATGTACTGGCTGGTAAACGTTCTATTTCAGGGACGCCATCTGGAGTCCGAGTCCTCTGATGGATGGCGATGCTTGACATTCCTCCCATTGCGCTTGCTGACCACGACTCGGGTCGATAGTCGGGCGCTTTTCAGTAAGCTTGACTCTGTGCGGCCACACATTATGCATGATCCCCAAGACAGATTGTCTCTTGTTCGAGAGTTTAAAGGGAAGAGGTGGAGGTAGTGAATGATTGTTTTTAGCGAAAAGTTCGGTTGACGTGTTTTATCTTCTGATGTCTCCAAGTTATTGATGGACTAACATTCCCAATGCGCTCTTGGATACAGATGATTCGTCAATGTATTATCTGACGGTGGATTTTAAAAAATTAGCTGTTGTTTTAAAACTAAAATAACTTGTTTTGCAAATTTGCTAATAAATTATAGACACACACATATATGCATGTATGTGTGTATGTATATATGTATGTATGTGTGTATGTATATATG
>BMAW01034761.1:0-12271 GCA_019974015.1 Nephila pilipes | reverse complement strand
TTGCGCACACCGCTTGCCGCCGCGCATGCCGCGCCGCGAGCACAGAGACGGAGCGAGCTGATTGGCACCAGTTGTCTTTCAGATGAATCACGCTTCAATTTGTGGACCCATGATGGCCGTGTTCGTGAGACGTTATGCCGGTCAACGCTGCCTTCCTGAGTGTATTAGTGAGAACGGCATAGTGGTCGAACGCGGAGTTATGGTGCAGGGTGCGATTTCGTATCATGGACGATCAATTTGAAGTACGAATTAGGGTAATCTTAATAGCAACAGGTACGTCGTGAGTGCACAGCGAGTGTTCCTTTCCTTCAGGCATCCTGGAGCTATCTTTCCAGCAGGATAATGCGCCCACATATTTGCGCGGACTGTTCGGAACTTCTGTTCAGCACAACGTACCTTCTTGTGGCCTGCTTATTCACCCGGATATGTCGCCTATTGAGCACGTGTGGGATTATGGTTGGTCGGCGTCTAGCTCGTGATCCGCATCTGGCGGTTTCCAAAGACGAACTTTGGTTGCTTTTATACAAACACGATATGGAATTCTCTTCCCTCAACAGATATTCAACATCTATTTGACTCCATGCCACGTCATTATAGCAGCACTTATTGCAGCGCATGGTGGCTGCACCAAATACCTGATTTCCGGACCGCTTAATTTGTTTTCTTTTTGTTTTGAAATTTCATCATTATTTGTATCAGTACAAGTCGTTCTGCATTAAATTTCATTTGATTCACGATGATTCTTTCATGGTGTTGCATTTTCTACAAACAGCAGTATGCATTGCTATCAAAATATTTGCTGTCAAAATATTTTTAATACAAAAATATAAACTAAAACTATAGAAATACATTTAATAATCAGCTTTCAATTAAAAAAAAATGGAGTGTAAAAATATGGTAAAAATAGTACAAAAAATTCCAGTTATCAAATTAACCAAAATTCAAAGGTGAAAAGAAAAAAAAATCACTATTATATAGCGCTGCCACTTTTGCCGCCGCGCGGCGCGCAAAAGCGCCAGCGCGCGCGCTTGGCGCCGGTACGCCGCGTAATATGGAATATGAGGGTGCCTCTAGAAGCAATACAGCACAAACAGCGATGTGTGATGCTTTCCAATTATCTCAGTCTATCAGTTCAATAGAATGAGGGCCATTGCTCTTATAAAAAGCAGATGCAAGCGCAGCAAGGGGATCTGAGGGCGGATTGATGGCAGATACGCCTCCCTAGAGCATCCCAAACGTGCTCGATAGGATTCAAGTCCGAGATCGAGCTGGCCTCCATACGCGTAATTGTTTCCTGTTGAAGATGTCATCAACAATACGAGCTCTGTGTGGTCTTACATTATCGTCCTGTAACAGGAAGCAATCTACTTAATCACTTGCAGCATATGGGCGCACATAAGCATCAAGGATGTTGTCTCGATAAACCTGTTCACGTTCCTTGGAAAGACATGGAGAGTCTGTGCGTCTCCTAAGGATATACCTCTAAAACACAAGACACTGCACTCTTCCCGTATGCATCTCTCTTTCACGGATGTTTGATGGATGATAACGGGTCCCAGAGTTCCTCTCACACAGCACTTTATTTATACGCTTTCAGCATCAATTCAGAGGGCGCTGCGCGCGCCACGCACGCGCGATGGCTCTGAAACTTTATTAATTTGCATAATATCCTATAATTGACATTTGCTGCGAATTTCATTTGATTCTGATGATTCCTTCATGGTGTTGCATTTCCTACAAACAGCAGTTTATTTCAAAAAATTTTCTCCGAAGGTGAACGGATACTTTAACCTTTTTTTTTTTTTTTCCACTTTAACAATGGTGTTATTAACATGGGATCGCAATATATTATGTAAATAAAATTATATAAACTTATGAATTTGTTATTTTACCAGAATTTTGTCGAAAACAGAAGTTCTCTGTTGATATATGAGTACATATGTCATATTAAATTGCTTTTCACAGGTAGAAGATTAATGACTGATATACATTTCTTCATGTAACATAAATATATGTCGCTTTATTACAATTTTGAGCAATAAAAATGTATCACTAACGAGACAAGAATCTCGATTAGAATGAATTAAAAAGAAATTGAATATCAAACTTAATTACTTAAAATACAAAAAAAATGAATAAGGTCCTTATAAAAGGTATTGCAAATTAAATTGTATAATATTTGAAATCAAAGATGGGTATTATATTATTAATTAAAAAATATATATATAATATTGATTACTTTATTTCAGTCTTATTTAACAATACTAATAAAATTACACAGTTAATAGAAAAAAATAAAAAGTCAATAGCAAAAGTGACAAAATAATTCCTAAATTCTACATCTTTTTTAGCGTTTATCTATTTAGATGCGGCAATAAATAGCCTGTTCACAGAGAATAAAAGTATTAGACCGAGAGTCTAAGGGTATAGTTTTAAGACTGTGTTATAAAATGCCATTAAATATTCAGATATTTCACTGGCTATGTACTTCATGATAACGTTATAATTTATACATAACTTAGAAGTTAGTTTATACTTTGAAACTTCTATGATAGTCAATGTTAGGAATATAATGATACGCTAATAAGTTTTCTAATATACCTGAGCTTAACTTTCAGGTAACACTATCCCATACACCATGTAACTAAGAAAACAAAATGTCGCAACTGAGGAATTAAACTTAATATCAATATTTGATAATTTACATCAAATTTTAAGACTCGTGATTTATAATTCAATATAAATGGCTTAGAAATAGGACCAGTTTTATTTCCCTGAAAAATGATTTAAACATTTTAATTTAATATCAATACAATTTTTGAACCTCTACTTTCAAAATTTATTAGCTGTATGGAAGCATAAAAATGATTGTAGATCAATAAGGAATAAATGTTACGCATACTAACTTTACATTGTAACTCACATGTGAGTTCACAATCCCCAGAGCTAAATTTATTTTTCATACTCTACAATCAACAATTAAGTACAAGCAAGAGTTAAGTAAAAAATTATCCATACAAAACATTTTCTTCTTTTAGATCACAAATAAGTGTTTTATGGTGATCATATCCTTTAATTTATGTTGAAGAGTAGTTTGTTCCTTATCTTGCAGCTTAAAAAACACCAACACATTTCACTTTAGTCCCAGTTTAGAAACTTCTCTCTCTCTTAGTCTCGAAAATAAATATACCCTCTGGAACCTCAAAATTAATGGTCACAGAAGCCTCCGGACGTGACGAACGTTGAAGGCAACCCTCCTATCAACCAGATGCCCAGCAGAGTGGCAAAGGACATGAATGATGGTCCAAAACGTCTGGATCTCAGTTATTTAAGCGGCTACGTCTGTTACTCAAGCGAGCCGATATCGACCAGAAGCACGTAACCGATAACCGACGAGAGAATCTGACAAAAACAGACCAGCATATAACTAAAGATGTGGTTAATTTCACGAAGTGCATTGCTCTTCTCCTCTTGGAGGCGGAATATTTTATCATTGATATGATTCCCTAAAAATAACAAATTGTGCAAATAAGAAGTTATGTAATATGTTTTCTTGAATTCTATATACATAAGAAACGTAACATTACGCATATCATGGGAAAAATATGAACAACATTTGCTTTTGAAAGTAATGAAGTGCAAAGTAAAATCTTGAAGAAATTGCATTAGAATTTGAAACAGTAAGCACACAAAGGAGAAAATAAAATGTTTCATAAGACTTTTAGTTATGTTTCATTCAATGAATTTTCTATATGAGTTGAAGAGAATTTCTTATGTATCCATGGACTTCTTTGTGATAGTTATTTCTCAATTACATATTTTTGAATAAGACAGCTCATTGTTGGTAGTTTATAATTATATAATAAATTTGTTTAACATTTTTACTTTTTTAGAACTATTTCATTGATGTTTCTAAGTAATGACATGATTTTTCTCCTGTTACCTAAAATACCACTCTATATGAATGAGAACCATTTATGGAAACTTGGAATTTTGCATTTTAAACAATACATAAATATATTTCTGTATCTATCTATCCCATATCTATTTGCATACATTGTATTTTTCGGTGTGCTCCATTTTCCTTTTTGAGTATATAAACATTCAGCGCGATCTATTTCTTCCTTCCTCAGCTGATACTTGCTGTGTGTCATGCAGACTCTAATTATTTTTTCATGGCTTAGAATTATAATTATATAAAATGCTCCAGATTCTTTGAATGACATCAGACATCAAACAATAACGTTATATATATAAAGAAACAGGAAATAAGAGAGAAACAGGAAATAATAACAGGAAGTTGAATAAAAATCAAAAACAAAAAGCATAGTGTTTCACATTATTTATTATATTCAATCGAAATAACTTTCATTAGCATCTACGACTTTCTATTAACAATTGGGGAAGTTATTTATGCCTTTTTGAAAAACAATCTTCTTTTTTACTGTTAATAAAATATTCAAAGTCTCTTATAATATAATTTTAGTTAATTTTTTTTCCTCTTAAAAATAAATTCATGATTACGAAAAAGTTAATAATCGGTCGGAGAAATATCTGGTGAAGATGGAGGATGTATTAAAATTTCATACTGTAGAGAAGTTAATCTGTCAACAGTGACTGAAGTGATTGAAATGCTTTATGTAGTTGTGCACTATCATGCAGTAATATTGCTTCATTCCAATTGAGCAATGCTCGTTATTTTTTCATGTTTGTAATGCATGACATCAATTTTACGGCTATAGGACACCTCTGTTATGGTTTCACCTGGTTGTAGGAGTGAATAATGGATCCTTTCTTTGGCTTTCCACCATATGGTAACCTTAATCGTTTTGGCTTAGGGGTGTGTCATGGGGGTATATTCTTATCTACTTATTTGCTTGTTCGTTTTCATTATCAAACAAAATACACTTTTCATCACAGGTAATGATTTGGTGTAAAAATGTAATCGCTTATTGCGAAGCAACAAAGATATTCACTTGCTCTTGCGATCGATCATTTGCAGTTTCGTCAGTTCGTAGGGCTCATATGAGTCCAAATTCTTGCTTTATTTAATGCATGCAGGTGATTTATAAAGCCGTATAGCTAGTTCCTAGTTTAGACACAAGTTCGCGAATAGTTGTGTGTGGATTGGATTCCACCGTTGTCTTTAATTTCTCGTTATCAACATGTGCCGGTTGTCCTCCTTGAGACTCGTTGATGATACACAAAATGCCAGAAAACTTTTTTTTGGGAACCAATATCCAGCATTTTCTTCATTAGTGAATCCATCTCCGAATGCGTGATTAATGTTTCTCGAAGCTTGAGCAGCGCTATGATTCAATTTGAACACGTACAAGAAAAGTAGACGTAAATTGCTTTTTTTCCCATTCGGTTTTCGGAGAAAAATAAAATAAAATTGGGATACAAAAAAGAAAAAGTTTATGAAATGACTAAGAAGAATATCTTTTAAATTTATAAATAAAAATATCGAGTGCATGTTACAATGAATCTCTTTCAATCGCAGCTGAACACAGACTAAATAAAACACCCGTGTATATATATATATATATATATTCCCCCAAATGTTCTGGTATTATTAAAAGATATTCGAGAGAGAAACATCTTACATACTCTGTGAAGATAAATAATATACTACGGTTATGTAATCTTTTCCCCAGGCGTCATTTCGAATATGGAACTGTGAATCTATTAAATACAAATTTAAACTTTAAGTTTATCAGTGAAATCGCTCGCACATAAAGAGGGGATACAATTATTGATTCCTAGTAAAAGCTGATTTATTACATAATTAAAGCCAACTTCAATTGTATGAAATATTTCCTTTTAAATTTTACTAAAACAGTATTGCTTCAAAGCAAGTTCAGATATTGAATTTAAAAATGAATATTAACAAGTATAATTATAACAATAGCAAAAGTGTTTGATGTTGCATAAATTCTTGCTGTATTTTGATAGTATTTCTATTTTTTTTTTTTTTTCATTTTTAAATTCAAACCTAATAAGAGTAATCTCAAGACGTGAAATGTTATATTTCGTGTTTTTCCAATTGCAAAAGTTTTCCTTAACCATAAAGTTAAGTGTTAAACTGTAAAATAATCTTCCTTACTCCATGTTTATCAAATGTTTGCTAGTTACTTCAGTTCTCAACTAGAGAGGTGAATCAGAATAATCTTTCAATCAAACACATACTTTGAAATTATTTTATAAAGACTAATATTACATATCTATTAAAACTCTCCATTAACTTATGAAATAAGAACATGTGTCAAAAATTCCTCCATCCTTTAACTCTTAACAGCATTGACGCAGGAAGCGTGAAGCACCAGATGTTGCTCCAATAATCATAATAATTTACCAACAAGCAATCCATCAAACACTTTTAGTAGCAGGTTCTCGAAACTGCATTATTTGGTACTCGCCACTATGTTGTGGAGAGACCAATCAATCGAGCTCACACCGGAGACAGAGATATTCAATCTTAGTCAGTATACTGCAGCTACCCAAGATAAGTACTTCTAAGATCAAAGCAAGACCTATTTCTCCTTCGCCACATCTCTTGATGTTAGAAATTATATCCAATAATTTTCTAAATAAGTCAAAGCAGCTGAGATTTCTCAATTTGTAAAATGGACTTATACATTTGAACGAATACATTAAATATCTTCAGACGATGTGTAGTCTGATTTAAACAACATGAGAATATTTTTTAAAAATTTGATGCTAAAAAAATTACTGATTTATATAAAAGCGTAATGCGTAATTAAGAATATTAGTGCAGGTTTGCAGTGACAAAATACATGTGCATATTTCTTCTTCGTTTAATTGAATTATTCTGGTTATAAAAATAACATAATTATTAAACTAAGAGTCCTATTGAAAATATTTTTCTTCTTTAATATTGTAAAATGAGTATATTTTGCAAACATCTCTTGCTTAATAAATTTCGGTTTTCATGTGATATAAAGTGAAATTTTCGAGTAAACGCTGCTTTTTTTTTTTTTTTTTTGAGCAATGCGTTTCATTTACTTATGATAATTTTTAAAGCAATTGTAATTAAATCACTTTGCACTTAAAGTACGCAAATGCGTTTCCATATATGTCCATTTTCTAAATTATTGTATTAATTTAATCACTTTGTGATTAAAGTACACAAATATTTTCACACATATATCCATTTCCTAAAATAATGTATATTTTGAGTTTTTTGCAATTAAAAGAGAAACAATCTTGTGAAATACTTTATTTAAATTAAATACTTACATAAATGTATAGATGGAAGACTTTAAAATAAAATGTACTCTGATAAATATGAAGTTGAATTATCTGGCAAAACTAGTTAGAAATGTACAAAATTGTTTCTTTGAAACAAAGTACTGAAATAATGGTGTGAGTTAAGTGAATTTACACAAACATTTAATAAAGGTTCAATGATTTAAGTGTAATATTAAAATATAATTTTAAATTAGAGCTTCCATTGCTCAGTTTTAAATATGTTTTCTTAAATTCCTTGTTTATATCAATTATAAAATTTAAAGATAATTTAATTAATATACATTTACTTCGAAATCTTACAAAATGTATGCATGTCAAGAGAAAGCACGACAATTTAATCTTTGAAGAACTATGCGTATATGTAATATTTTAATAAAGTCTTCAATATTATATAATTTGTTTCTTTTATTTCACTTTAATGTGTTTAAGTTTTGGCCTTTTGCTATGCTCTTAAGGTCTTATAGGCGGCATATATTACATTAAACCAAAGTAAACACAATCAAAAACACCTTGAAATCTTGGAAATTATGTTAAAATTTTTTGAAGAAACGTTAGTGGTAATTATTTGCAAAATCATTATTCCTTCGACAGCAAATGATCATAATTTCCTCTTATTACGAATAAAGTTAAAAAGCGGGAAAAGAATACATGAAAAAAGGCTGAACAACAATTTATACTTTAAGCTCTAATACATGAAACAAAAGTATTTTTTATTGTTGAATCAACATTGACATTACGTATACGACATTTTGAAAAATGATGGATTACGATGGAACAATTCAGCAGCTAGATTCTTGTATTTCCTTTTAAAAATATAAATAAAATTCATTGAATGAAATTTTGTTTCATTAAATTTCACCTGGAAATTTTTCGTTGAGTTTCTACCGATTCAGAAAGGAGTTACAAAGTATTTTGCTTCAATGTAAAAAACTGATTTTCCACGTTATTCTTACGTTTTATTTTCTAATAAATACTTAAAAACTGACCACTTGCTTATCACATTATAAATAAATAATCGTATAAATAATATTAATGAAATTTATGTTCTTTTTAATGCAGCTAATAATAGACTGGCTGTACAACTCCTTATGTGATTTGACTAATTTATTCTCCCTTAGCTTGTTGATATATAGCAAAAAAAGTCTTAATTGTGATAGAAGACACAGATATTACTAAAATTTACATAAAATATTTACAGTATTCAAAAGCATACGGAACTAAAAAAAAGTCAAGATAATTTCTGGTTAAGAATTTCTATTACTTTTCGGATATAAGAATATAATTTATTCAAACTGTACATATTTGTCATAATATATAATTATAATCAATGATAATTAAATAAAATCGAAAAAATATTTTTTTAATGTTTAAATATAAATAAATAAATTATAGAAAGTACGTAAAAAGAAATGATAATACTATTCCAGTCTGAAGTTTTATTCATTTCTTTAAACGTAGAAAGCTTGTAAAATTGCACACAATAAATGTTTATATCTCAGATATTAGTGTCCTGGAAGTAGTGATCTAGCGCATACAAATATTTAGCAAATATATGAGTTTTATCGTATATGCATTCTTCAATAAATCTCACTAAAAACTCAATATATTCAACCAATTATTACCTTATAAGGATTATACTAAAAATAATTAATTTCAATTACTTGATTTTCATTGTAGCTTCGAGAAGTTTTGAATAACTTGAAGTAATATTTGAAGGTGTTATTCTAATTTTAATTTCATCTAAATCTTCCAATTAAGCACAATTCAAAACTTTTATCCCTTTTGACAATACTTGTTCTATTTAAAGTAGAACAGGAATTGTTTTAGAATAGTTATGTCCTTTCTAAAAATGAAAGGGGAAAAAATGATAAAATATATCCTTACACAAGCCAGAATCTAAAACAATAATCTCTTAAAATAATCATTTTTGGAATTATGTAACAAACTATTATGGTTTATTATTCTTCAAGCATATATTTCTACTCTTCCGCACAGACTTAATTGAAATTGTAATATACTTGACACTCATATATTACATTTTAACACATTTTTATGTAACCAAATATAAATAATGGTTTCGAGAGGTTACTTAATATTGTGAATATAGTTTATTTAATTTTTCTCTCTGTATAATAAAATTCATTCGCCACAATATTAAGATTTCTTACATGATATCCTTAGCAATATGTGATACATACTCTTGTGTTTGGTGTCTTAATATGATACACTTTTGTGTTTTGGGGAATGAAAAGCTTACTTCACATTGTACACATAATTTCTCGTACATTTAAAAAAAAATCTGTATCGAAACCTGAAGTTGAAAAAAAAATCTGCGCAACCTGCTGATTGAACCAACCCTAAAGTTCCTGTTCCGATAAGTATTTAAAAATAAACAATTGTTCTGTAAATGGGGATGTTAATAATCTAAGTTTATCTGTAGGAAAAAACAAAAACCCTTAATTATATATTTTGATGTTGCTTATAGAGATATAGTATTAAGAAATTTATTTCTTAAGATGGTGTAAATTCAAAGAAGTCAAGAACGAAAAATAAAATAAAAGCAAATATCGGCTTGAAAATATTATAGAATATAATATTCTCTCTCTCGTTCCACCTTTAAAATATGTATTGTTACCTATCTGTCTTCCGATTCTGTATTACAGAATATGAATAATCTTTGGCAAATAAACGAAATATACATTTAAAGGAACGTTAAAACACAGTTTTAAATTTTTTTTTGGGTCACAAATAGGAATTTAAAATTCACTGATGGTACATAGCTAACAGTTTGAAGGAATATGTCATATGAATCAAAACGTTGTAATAAATATATAAAACTATTAAGATTTCATCTATGTATGCTTTTACAAAATAACGATTACGTATCCATGTATTAAGGAATCAAAATTGAAAGAACGTGCATATCTTGAACTAAAAACCAAGTCTTAAAAGTTATACAAAATAACTGCATGCACATACTTAATGTAAATATTCAATCTATAGCTCTTCTGCTAATTTACTTGTATCGATGATATACGCACAATTACAAGGTCTAAAGGAGTCATTTAAGAGTAAACTCTTAAAAACGTTTTATTGATATAATATTCTTTTATATTATTTTTATTTTTGTGTTATAATAATCTTGTATATATATATTTGCAAAGAAAAGGGGAGACTACACATATAATAGTATACGTTACAGAAAAAAAATTAAAAAATTTGGAGTTTTATTCTAATAAGCGATGCAAAGAACAGGAAAAAGGCTTTAGAAAAACAATTTGTTTAGAGGTAAATGACCATAAGAGTATAGTTTGGAAATGAGGCAAGCTGCTCAACACTATGTGTCCTCCCCTAGAACAGCTCAGACTGCTGCACACCTGTTTTGGTTGGGAGCAATAAGAGTATAGACAAAATCTTTGGGAATAGTGTTCCACTCCTAAGAAGTATGTTCTCAAAGTTCCGGACAGTAAAATAAATCCATGTCTTCCTGCTTAGCGTAATCCAAGTATGTCGTAAACATGCTAGTTTAGATTTAGGGTCAGGAGAACATGTTGGCCACTCCGTTCGCCGTACCGTTTCCGATTCAAGTATATTTTCCACAAACCAGCTGTATAAATTCTAGCATTATCATCCATTAAGAGAAATGAATCACCAATGGCTACAGTATGCTGCACGGCATGATGTCTCTGTATCTCTTATGCATACTTTCAGATAATGAAATGGCCATTCCAAATGATAAACATGTCCGTACATCAAACAATGCAGATTCCGGACTATACCGTCAACCAACCTGGTATTTATGGCCTACTTGCATATAGTCTGCCCTAATGAAGCCTATTTCTGAGTGTTTGGTTCCACACCTTTCATGCTGTTGCAAAAAACTCTTTTTGCAGTTGAGCAGGATTCCCTGCTTTGTTTCGATAAGCTGTTAACATAATATATCGATCATTAGTTGCTGTTGTAACACATGGATTAGCCTGATCCACATCTAATGTACCTAATATCTTGAAATAATTTCTTAAATTTTGAAATGACACATCCTGCTACTTCAAATGTATCTCCTAAATTTTTTTGTGCTTCCCGGATTCTAAATTCCCGATATTGCGCCAAGCTACATATTTCGGTAAGTCATGATCTTGTGATATTTTCAAGCCACCTTTTCTCGAAACACACGGTCAACTATTGAACTTCACTTCTAAGACTGTGAAAAGAAAAGCTTTCGCGGAATCACAATTTCTACACTTATAAAATATTTTCTGGTCTTTGATGTGTTTTTTTTGACATCAAAGACCAGAAAATATTATACGCAAATCACCAAACGGTGTACGGTGCAAATCACCAAACGGTACTTTGTACGCAAATCACCAAACGGTGATTTGCGTACAAAGTTTTCTTATGATTTCTGCTAATCTTTAAATTATGTTTTATTTGACGTTAGTTATCAAAATAAATAATTAATTTTTTTTTTAAAAAATACATGTGTTCCCTTAATTTTTTAAGCAATATCAAATTATATTGTAAGATAATGAACACCTATTAAAAACAAAATAGAAATAAAAAATGGTAACAAAAATAAATGGAAGAAATGCAAATAGCATTATAAAAAATATATTTCAGCTTATTCACTATAACAGAGAGAAAAATTTATTTTTGTTACACAATAAAAACAAGCAACATGATATCTTCATAAGACAGTAAAAATTACAATATATAGTTAATGTTGAGCAGATCTTGATATTATAAGGCACTGGAACTATAAGTAACGAAATATAAATATGAGAAAAGATTTAGAATATGTCAAGCCATGTGCTTCTAGTAAAATCATCTTTATAAACTGCTGTTTGTAGAAAATGCAACACCATGAAGGAATCATCAGAATCAAATGAAATTCGCAGCAAATGTCAATTATAGGATATTATGCAAATTAATAAAGTTTCAGAGCCATCGCGCGTGCAGCGCCCTCTGAATTGATGCTGAAAGCGTATAAATAAAGTGCTGT
>BMAW01034754.1:0-22993 GCA_019974015.1 Nephila pilipes | reverse complement strand
TATATATATATATATATATATATATATATATATATATATATATATATGTCTGTGTCTGTGTGTGAAGAATGTGGGGTGATCAGATTATACATCCCGAATCTACAATGGTTTGCTCTTACGAAAAGTGCTGGTTGTCTAGGGGGGGGGGTAATTCCGTTACCGGACTCTATTATTATTTCATAGAAATTCAATGATGAGACTCAACTTATTTTACTTCGTTTAATATTAGTAGAGATGAAGATATTTACACATTGAACTATATACAGGATATCTATTATAGGAGTAAACAGTTCTTCCGAGACTGATAGATGGCAATCTAATTAGTCTTATCCCCTATCGGCGATGGGCGTTGGAACACGCTCCGGCGTATGAAGTTTACTTCCGAGGCGGGTAATTCGAAGGAGAAGAGAAGCGGAAAATTGGGGAGAAAAGAGAGAGAACGAAGTGTCACTCAGTTTTTGTTCTGGAATAGGTGGCGCTGCATGACCTTATCCCATGGCTCTGAATCGTGGTGCCATCTATCGAGTATAGGAGGCACTGGTTTTACAGTAGATTGGAAAATAAAATCAATTGTTTTATAATTAGTTGGAAAATCCTACACACACATATACATATACATATACATATATATATATATATATATATATATATATATATATATATATATATCAAATTAATTTAAAGATAAAGCAATTAAAAGAAAATCAGGAGCCAATGATAAAAATACTTTTAAAAAATCAGTTGTATAAAAAAATTGTCGATGTGAGTTTAATACATTCAAGAAAAACAATAAAGTAAAAAAAATAAGAAAATGAAATATAGTTCTATAATATATATATATTATTTTTTGAAAAACTCAAAAATTTTTAAAAAATTGAAATTGGTAAATTTTTTCCTTAGGAATTAAATTTGGATAAAAATAACATTTTTTAATTTGTATTATTTTTGCATATGAGATTATTTAAGAAAAAATTGTACTTTCAAAAACTGTTAACTACTAAGAATAAACTATTATTTTATAAATAAAAGAAAATTTACTTAAGAAAAAAGAATTTTCGATTAAAAATATTGTCACGTAGATACTGGGAAGCAGGTTGAATGGAAAACATAATTGATATCAGAATAACGTAATTTATTAGCAGGCTAAGAGCAACTACACTTCGCTGAAATTTCTCTCAGACTAATAAAACATGGATTTATATATTACATAATAATATTCCAGAACACAGCTTTGGAAATGTGAAGAATATTTTGAAAGGTCTTAGAAATTATATAGAAGAGAATAACTAAACAAAACTTTAAAGTTCAATATTAATGGTGTAATATGAGCTTGGTTTTGAACCTGGGAACTCTTGTTCTGTAGACGAGCACTTTACATCTGCATCATAGATATCGTCAGGATTCGTGGTATTGCTCTCCACTTGGGAAAACCACGTCCCGCTGTTTACGAATTCTGTGGTAAGGTTATTGTCTCTGAGCATGTCTAGGAAAATGAATAAACTTGATAGGATAGTAACTTTCTTCTGCGACTGGATGCATTTCCTTTAGTATTAAGCTCCTCAGAAGCAGGATAATCATTTGGAAATTGGAATTTTGCATCGGGATCATGGAAGGACTTCATTCCAATAACATATACAGCATGTACTGTCCATCGGCGTTGAGAACTAGGATCATTGATATGTTATGTCAAATAGATGTTGTAGGTGTTAAGACAAAAATATTTTTTAAGTTGCTTCTCGAATAAACCTAATTTACACACAGGTGTGAAATTCCAAACGAGGTCCCTAAGTTTATAGAATATTCCAGTTTTGGAGACGTACTACAATCAATCTTATAGTTGTGCTTCCAAAGTTCATAATATCGTCATTTGTATAGTTTCTTCGGCTCTTGTAAGTAGTCTGAAATGTTATAGTATTTTGTTAAATATTTTCGGAACAAAGACTTTATATAAGGAGGCAATAGATTCCATAGTTTACTTTACATTTTAGTACAATAAAAACAATTTGGCCGATAGTAAATTAATAAACATTTAAATTTATTAATCATATTTCCTTATAAATAGTCAGTCCTTAAATCAATTCTTTTTACTTTAACTGCAATATTGAATACCTTAATTATCTTTGTTAAACATTGGATTGCAAATTTACCTATATTATTAGACTCGGAAACAAAAAAGATTTAATATTTGCCAACTTTATGCTACATTCTAATAGAAAATGTATTAACCCAAAATTAAAAAAAGAAAGCAATTAAATGGAGTGGCATAAATAGAAGTTAAGTTCTTTCAATAACAAATCTTAAGCGAAAGGCTTATAAAATTGTATTTGGGGCATTGTTTTATAAACATTTAACAACAAAAATATTTACATCGACTTTTAAGGAAAGATATCTCTTTATGTTATTCTAAATTTTTTAAAAGATACACTTTTCAAAAATTTTATAATACCTTACACCTATTTGTTGAAAAATAATCTGAATGAATTTGAAGAAAAGATGAATTTATTTAAACAAAGGGATATAAGTAAGATAGTCAGAACATGAACGGTTTGGGTAGTAAATCGCACTTGTGATTTAATGCACAAATATATGTTTACCATGATTAGCAAAAAAATATAAATTTAAGACATTAAAGTGAACCTATTGTGAATCAATTTTTTCTTTTTCATAGAAATTGAAGGACAATAGAATTCCCTTAAGAATGGCTCCAAGATATTAAGTGCCCAACACCTTTTATAGAAGTTGCAAGTTTTGATGTCATAATGACAAGCAGACTAATAGTATTTCAGAGGGAAGCAAGTTGCTCTTGAGTAGTGATATTTTTAAAATGGTGTTTTATAGTTCTGATCTATTAATCAACAGAGAAAAATCTGCTTAACGATCAATTCATTTTAAAATTTAAAAGTGCTTTTCCAGCTACAATAAATAGAATTTTTTAAAAATGTATTGAAAAAAATTCTATGAACATTTTAACTAATAATTAGGAAAAACAATTTCATGGATCGATAAAACCTTTCACTCACACACACATTCAAATTCTCTCTTTATGTATACACACACACACACACACATATATATATATATATATAAATATATATATATACACGCATACATACACACACGCATATATATATATATATATAAATATATATATGCGTGTGTATGTATATATATAATATATGTGTGTGTAATGATTTAACTAAATTCCTATTAATTCCTCACCATAATAATATAATTTCCTATATTTATTATCGCTTAAAATCTGCAAATTCAGCATTCTTCCCACGGTACAAACTTGTAGGAATGATCCCTACCAGAATTTAGGTCTACACTTAGATTCCCTTGAAGTCCCTCCATCCAGACCAGGTGGTCTGTGACGTATATAGTGAAATTTCCTAATTATATAAATGAAATCACAGCGGAAAACGTTCTCTTCTCCTACTCTCTTGCTCACTCTTGTTGTTAGACACATGCTGTCATAATCTGTTTCCAAAGGAGGAGTGGTGTGGAAGTGGTTTCTCTCTCTACTAAAATAATATAGTTCTGTGAAAAGATCGCAGATGATGCCGCCGAAACTTAGATGACACTTCCCGTCAAATCACCGCCTCCCACTGAATGTTCATCGCAGCGTAAAAAAGCTTTCAATTCCCATATCTGTGAAGAAGCGCTAGTCCCTCCCAGTAAACAAAAATTCAACAAAATAAAAAGACTCTGTCCATGTGCAACGTTCATCATCTGAATTGTTTTTATACTGCAAGAAAAACTATCAACTTTCCGTGGGTAAACCTGACTTCAGCTCAAGTTAAGTTTTGAATATATTTCTTATATTTGTGTTATAAAAATTAATTCAAGAAGTTATATGAGCTTATAAAAAAACTTACATTTTGTGTATTTTAAATGGAGTTCATTATGATAGCTTCTAATTTAAAATTTAATTCAGAGAATGTGAGAATTTAGAACAAAAATACATTGCAGAATATTTTGATTAGTATTATGTGTATTACAAATGTTTTTTTTAATTCAGTTCCATTTCGAAAATCTATTGGGTTGTATATTATTATACATTTTTGAAATCTATTTTGAAAATTGATGCACTTATTTAAGATGATAATTATGATAAAATTGCTTACAGTATAAGGGGACTCGTTACCCTTGAGCCATTTTTTTTATTAATGCATTTAAGAATTTGGTTTTAGAAAGCTTTGAAGTGTTTCTATTCAAGAAAATGATTTTATGTAAAAATATGAATACATTGTTAACACAATTTTAAAAATTTAAATTTTTTGTAAGAAAATTTGAAAAATTTCAAAACACAACTCCTCCTTTATTTGTTGATTTTTTTAATATGAAATTTTTTGTAATATTCTCAAGGATATTTTAAACAAATTTAGGGATTGATTTTGTAATAACTTATTAAGTTTTGGAGGAAAAAAATAAAATGTTGGTCGGCATGCTAAAATTCAGCGAAAAACACAGATATCTCTTACATTATTATTTTTTTTTAAAAAAAAAGATACATTCTTTTGCAAAATGGATCCTTGATTTTGTTACATGTATTATATATAACACAAAGAAAAAATGGAAGTGATTGATTAATATTTATGGGAGGAGTAGCATTTTAAATACAATTATGTATCGAAAAAACACAAACTGAGAAAAACCCTTTTAAAGTTTATAACTCTGAAGAAATAAATATTATATACTTCAATTAACTTAAAATACCCTTTTATATCGTAAGCTATATATTTTTCCTTGAAATAATATCATTTTCCCAAAATTTCTTTAGATGTTTTTAATAACTGATAATATTTTTCAAGGTATTCATTACAATTAACGAACATGAAAAATAAAGGAAAATGTAAAACAATAATAAATACAACCATTTTTAAAATTTTTTACTTCATATATCTCCTATAATATATTTATATGAAAATATATAATGAATAAAAACACAAATTATGAAAAAAAATTTATGTTAATATCCTTAATTTAAATAATATTCATGCACATTTTATAGTGAAAAAAATTATGATGCAGATTTATTATTTGCACCTCAAAAGTATCCTGGTCTATATGTAACGCCTTCCTTTTTTTTATCATTATTGCTTCTCTTTTTAAAACTGCTTTCTTTACTAATTTACGTTCACACTGATACTTGTTGTTTCATTCTAAACAATTTTTTTCTCATTTCCAGTATTACACCAAGATCATGCGTGCATTTTCCAAAAGGTATGCACATAATTTTTTTGTGTCTTCTTGACACTTCGTTCTTTTTAATATGGCTTTCTGATAATTAGAAGTTAATTTCCTTATGGTAGTTTCATTTAAAGTTCCATAACCTTTCCCACTTAACGAGATGCCTAGCACTCTCGATTCCTTCACAGCATTCCGTAAAGCAGTACCTCACCTTTTACTCATATGGTTTATGCATTCCTCTTTTTCTATTTTGACATTATCTTCATAAATATTTCTTTCAGATAAGTAATTTAAAGTTATACAATCTACATAAGACAATAATGTAGAATATCGAAATCCTAATGATTGCGATATTTCCCACAGTATCAATGCTGCTTCCATTTCCATCGAATCCGATGAACCGGTGTGATTGATATCACAGTCATCTTTATGTCTTTCAAACCACATATCATATTCTGCACTTGACATTCCAAGTTCTTTTTTTGTTATGGAACAATGTCGACATACTTTGCACATAACTTCAAAGTGAATGACATAGCCAGTAAGTATATCGATGACACAGCCAAAGCCAATTAAAGACGTATGACCTCGTCTCAACCAACTAACATCAAAAGAAACACTTATGTCGACAAATGGGACATCAGCAGGTACTTCATATGCATTTCGTACTTCAGTATGTACTTCTTTTAGCATAGTCTTTGCAGCAGTTCCATAGGCTTTAGTTGAAGAAGTTTAGTACATTTGCTGTGTGTGTGCTGTGAACTGTATTTGTTTGCCTTTCATTCTCTATTTCTACAGCACAAACTTTAAAAGCACAAGAACTTTTTAGCACATTAGTTTGTCAAACAGGTTACTGGATTGTAGAAAGAATACAAATAAATTTCCAGTATCGGAACAATCAGTCTTTTCAACATTTCATAACTGTTCAATTCTGATAGTAGGAACAGCAAATTTTTCTTATGCAGATTCAGCTTTATTATCAGCATCACTACACCAAGGTTTACTGTTCATTTGCTTTGAATGAAAACGCCGTTTTACGCGAAGCATTTTTTATTTTCAATTATCAAAAAAATAAGCAACAAAATCTTCTATAGAAACCATAATATAAGAAAGTCTTGATAAAACTATTTTTTTTTCTCAATATAAAACGTGTTTATAATTAGCTCGCTATTGATACTACAATCAAAACATGAAATATCAACAACAAATCACTTGTAATGAAAGTTGTAGTCGCAAAAAAAGAACGCTAAAATGTTACAGTTATGATTAAAATGAAATAAAATTAATTTTAAAAAAGTATTGATAAAAAAATTACGTAAAATTACTGACATCTCTAAAAAAGGGGCGTGGTCAAGTCACAATGTTTTTTTTTTTTTACATTTTTCAATTTCATTTTTTTCAACCTTCTCCTGCCCGTACGTACAAAAGTAATACATCAATCGAAAGATAATAATTCAGAGAATATTTCTAAATGAAAATAAAAAAAAATCGATTTTTTGGTCATTTTTGGGGTACCGAGTCCCCTAAATTACAATTCTTATTAGTTTAATTTTGATTCTTAATCTTCATAAATATGAAAAGCTAACATATTGTGCAATTGTATTAAATGTTTTGAAAGAGTTTTTTGAAAAATATTACATCATGTGTTGAGTATATTATCAAAGCTTTGGAATTATTCTTTTTTGAAAGAGTATGGTTTCTTAAAGTTTTTAATTACAAAAAAAGTGATATTTTATGATACATAAGCGAAATAATCTTGAAATTTATTCTAAATGGCTTTTTGGGATTTATGCTATCTGTGAAAAATAGAATTTTATTTTATGTGTGTGGTAAAACAAAAAGTTTGCTTATATTTAATATTTCAGAATATTTTTAGAGAAACATTTATTGAATTTTTTGAAAAAATAAATTGAAATCTTAGTGTAGTTTCAAAATAAACAACAAAGAAAATGAATGTATGATATACAAATGAATATGATTTAATTTTGGTATAAGATTTATTTAGAAAATTTTATGAACACTATTTATTTAGCTAAATGTGGTGGTTGTTTTAAAAAGAAATGATTTTGATTTATCTTACTTTAAAGTTGAATGAATATTTTGTTTCGATTGGAAATTATCATTATTTAGTTTTGAAATGAATATAAACAGTGTTTTTAAGTGAATAATTATTGAGAAATTTTTAGGATTTTATATATTTTTGATTTGAATGAAACATATTGTTGTTTTACATAACTAATTTGAGAAATAATAAATAATTTATTGATTTGAATGAATTTGTTGTATTGAAATAAGAAATGTCTTACACTTTTTGAAATGGATATTATTTGGTTTTAAAACGAAAGTTAATAATGTGTTTTATGTAATGAAAGAAAAAGTAATTTTTTGAATGTTTAATTATTATTAATACTATTTAAGTTTAAAAGATCTTTTGTATTTAAGTGTATGTATGTATAGTTTAGTTGATTTCTATAGATGAAGGTATTAATTTTAAAGGGAGATGAATAACTAATTTTGATAAATAATAAATAAATAAAATAAGGTTAGCTGTTCCAGCTTAACATGCGAAAAACTGTGGCAAAGTTTGTCAACAAACCACATTTTTTCAGCTAATTTGGCAAAATGGATTTGGTTAAGAAATTGTTGTAGACTAAGATAATAAGAAAGTTATAATACAAACTTACTTTAATAACTACTTTTTTAAATTTAATTAATATTTTTAAAACCAATTCTAAAAAACTTGCATTTCCATACCTGTTTACATTTCTGTAGCATGTAGAATATAGTTAAATTTTTGCATGTTCATTCTTCAGCCCAGAGATGCATGTGAAAAATGTAACCATAGGTTTCTGCTATTGCGTCAGAGTCTTGTCATCAGGGATCAAATGCAATTGAATTGAAACAATTTCAAATTAATCTTTTTGAAATTTCATATTATTTAAATATTATGTTTGACTTTCCAAATGTCACCCACACATCTCTGTTGTTTATGTGTTTTCTTACAGGTTCAAGAATTTGTTAGTAAGCACAATACCACACACAACCAACACATTTACCTTTTTTATTTAGTATTTTGGATTTTTATTATCTTTTAAAATTGTTTTTGTATTTCATGAAGATGAAGGGATTTCAGGGCATAAAATTTTGAGATCTTAAATTTTTAAATATGCATTTTAGGTGTAACATTTCGATATATAACCGTTTTACGCTGTTCTAAAATTAATTTTACAATATATAACCTTATCAGTACTGACGTAGCAGTTTTAAACTGCTGTTTGTAGAAAATGCAACACCATGAAGGAATCATCAGAATAAAATGAAATTCGCAGCAAATGTCAATTATAGGATATTATGCAAATTAATAAAGTTTCAGAGCCATCGCGCGTGCGCGGCGCGCGCAGCGCCCTCTGAATTGATGCTGAAAGCGTATAAATAAAGTGCTGTAGCGGGACGTTGAAAAAAAGTCTATGATTATTTGTTAGTGGCAAACGTTTAGTGAGACCTGAGTATGCCTCCACGACGGAAGAATAAGAAATTCAAGCAACTTATAGAGTTTGAACGAGGGAGGATAATCGGCCTTCGAGAAGGAGGATTTTCCTATCGCGCAATAGCAGCTCGTATGCAGCGGAACAGTTCCACAGTGATGCGAGTTTGGAAGCAGTGGACCGACGAGCACCGAACAACTCGAAAAACAGGCACTGGACGACAGAAGGTGACGTCAGAGCGCGATGATCGACACCTGCTCCGCATGGCGGTGAATGATCGCACAGCTTCCTCCAGGCAGCTGGCAGCACGTTGGTCTACTGCTACAGGTGTACAATTGTCGGCTTCGTCAATTCGTCGTCGTCTGCTGCGCCGTGGATTGCGTGCAAGGGTGCCTTTATACAGGATTCCCCTCACGGCGAATCATCGACGGCTGCGTCGGCAGTGGGCTCTTGAGCACAGAGACAGGCGAGCTGATTGGTACCAAGTTGTCTTTTCAGATGAATCACGCTTCAATTTGTGGACCCATGATGGCCGTGTTCGTGTTAGACGTTATGCCGGTCAACGCTGCCTTCCTGAGTGTATTATTGAACGACATAGTGGTCGAACACCCGGAGTTATGGTCTGGGGTGCGATTTCGTATCATGGACGATCCAATTTGATACGAATTGAGGGTAATCTCAATAGCAACAGGTACGTCCGTGAAGTGCTACAGCCCGAAGTCGTTCCTTTCCTTCAAGGCATCCCTGGAGCTATCTTTCAGCAGGATAATGCACGCCCACATGTTGCGCGGACTGTTCGAGACTTCTGTTCAGCACAACGCATGCAACTTCTTCCTTGGCCTGCTTATTCACCGGATATGTCGCCTATTGAGCACGTGTGGGATATGGTTGGTCGGCGTCTCGCTCGTGATCCGCGTCCTGCAGTTTCCAAAGACGAACTTTGGTTGCGCATACAAGCGATATGGAATTCTCTTCCTCAAGCAGATATTCAACATCTGTTTGACTCCATGCCACGTCGTATAGCAGCACTTATTGCAGCGCATGGTGGCTGCACCAAATACTGATTTCGGACGCTTAATTTGTTTCTTTTGTTTTGAAAATTTCATCATTTATTTGTATCAGTACAAGTCGTTTCTGCATTAAATTTCATTTGATTCTGATGATTCTTTCATGGTGTTGCATTTTCTACAAACAGCAGTATACATTGAAAGCATTTTTTTTTGCTCAGAAAAAATAGATACTTTCTTTTCTTTTATTTTCCTAAAGGAGTGATTTATGTGGAACCTAATTTTTGTACAACTTTACGTGATGGAATAAAGAAATGTGTTTTGCAATGGAAATAAACGAATAAAGCATCCTAAATGAAATTTTCCTTTTTCAACATTAAATGCAATTATACTAATTTAAACTTTTACTGGCTTTCTTATCATTCAAATCATTTTATGATAAAGAAAAGTTTTAAGAAACGAATATAAAAAATAATGGTTTAATTTCAATATCATAGTAAAATTAAGAATTTTACTTTATTGTATTCACATATTTTTGTACCAACTGGTAATTTTGCGTTTATTTTGATCACGACAATCACGGGACACTCCGTTTCTATCGAGGCATGATTTTAAGCTCGAGAGTGGTTACTGTTCAGTCTTGGCTAAATTTGTAATTTTAAACATAATACTACTGCGCATTCCTTTTATATATGCAAAAAAGCAATTATATAATATTTTATATGATTTAACTAAGCAGATTTCTCACGTTAAGCTCAGAAAGATATTATACAACACTAAGTTGAAAGATTTAAGACTTATCGTGTAAGAAGTAAAAACATAGCAATAGTGCAACTTAGCATTTTTAGAATAGGTATAAGACAAGCGATTTTGCACTGCATGGCAATATTCGAATATTCGATTGCGATACATCATTGATCAAACGATCATCTCAAACGATTATAAACTTCAAAGTGTTTTTGTGGTATATACAATTTATGAAAAGTTCAGCAAATTATTTTACAAAAAAAAAAAAAAAAAAAAAAAAAAATCAGAGTTTCTCTAGTAACTTTTTATTTTAAATAAAATACGGCTAAATTTTTATTTTTTTTATTCTCAAAAATACTCTAGTATTAAATTTTTATTTTTTCCCCATAGGAAACTCATGCACATAGACAATGGTAGCGAGAACTAATTGATTACACATGAGTGATATATGTTAAAATTATAAATCTTAACTTGTTTCATAAACATTAGCATATTAAAACCTTTCTTCATGTATATACTTTTGAATTGCCTGAATTAACAATCTTTTTACTCAACTGACTCTTTCAAATTTTTTTTTCAGTAGTTGAAAAATTTAACTACTATTAGTAAGAAATGTTTATTCATTATATGAAACTAATCAAAACAAATTTTCTTGAAAGAAAAATATAGTATAAATTATTAGGAAATGATGTTAAACAAGGACGTCCTCCTTCGTTCTTGTTGTTTACACGGAGCAGCCAGTGATCTTCTCATGAGGAATTGTCTTCAATACCTTTACAGTGGGGAGCTATTCTTTCGATATGTATAACCTTTAATTCAGATGTCGGTGTTATTTGAAGACGAACAACATCATTCACAATCATAATTCGGGACTTTTTATTAACGCTGCAACTTCTAACTGAATCCACGAAGTCTTTTCAGATTGTAAATACAAATTCCGACTCTTTCTTTGAAGTTAATTTTCGTATCCCGTATATCATAACTGGTCTCCATTGTATGGACAATTTTAATTCTTTTTCTATCGAAGTGGTCGACATTGTCCTAACACAGCAATGGACTGATATGCTAACATTTATACTTAAAAATTATTTCTGTATCTACTTTGAATTTCAAAAGTTATTCTTTAGCTTTCTCCAAGTATTTACAACGTGTACTTATTTTTTACTCAAAATGTTATAGAAATACAAAATGACAATAAAAGGAAAAAATTTAAATAATGGACTATTTAAGAATTTATTCAGAAAGTTGATTTGTTTTTTGACTCAATCTCTAAGAAGACAAGTATTGATTCTAAGGTTATTTGCAATTCATATTTCAAACGGTGAGTTATTCAATTTCTCGCCGTAAAAAAAATTAAAACATTTTAATGTAAGACATTTCTGCAAAAAACGAGTATTTTAAACTTGAATACTCATAATATCACTACTATATATCACGTTTAAGATTTTATACATCAGATGAAAAGAACACGATAAAAACTCAGATTGAAACTTGAATTTTTCATGAATGATTGATTGATGAATTTTTCAGCAGTTCCCTTTCATACATTAAACTTCTAAATATGCGATGGAAGGATTTTGTTCGTAACTGAATTGTACTCCCATTGCATTATCGACCATTATTAAACGATAATAGTTTTAATTGGCTAAGAACGCTTATCCCATTTTTTTCGATGTTATTTTTGTTTCCTTTAGCTAAAACATACAAATCGTCTTAAATTAACTCTAGTTAAATCACCATTAATATTAAGATATAATACATTTTGCATTGATTGTTTCATAAAAGGTTAAAAAGGTATCGATCTGTAAAATATTACGTAACAAGTAATCCCATTCTAAGCACTATTTGGAATTGTATAAAATGATCTATACAATTCTGATTTAGCACAGTTCATCCCTATACATATTTTATTATTTTTCAAAAAAAAAATTTTTATTACAGTGATATTGAATGTTCACAGTCTTTCATCCACATCTCATTTCATAATTCTAGAGCTGAAAAAAGTAATAATAGAATTTATTATAGCCAATTGTTAAAATTACTTGATTATTACCATGAGTGTTCAGTCCAAAGCTTGTATTCTGTTTCCATGAATGTAGTTAAATTCATTGCATCATATAACTTTTGTCATATTCAAATAGCCTTTATTTCGATTTTGTTACTTATCATCATGGATCTCTTCGCAATGGATTTCTTTCCTTTTTTTTTTTTTTTTTTGCTTGCTTGTGAAGGAAACATACCGCTTTATTACTACAAACTGCTCTGTTTTTTTATTGTTTCCTTTGGAAAATCAGTTTTTATAAAACATTGATGAAAATTTCATTCAAAGTTTCACATTTATTTCTTTGAAAAATATGAACTGGTTTAAAGAACAGGGCAACACACACATTTTTAATCACACCAAAATAAATTTGAAAGAAAAAGTTTCCATTATCATGCAAAATCTTGGCTCTAATAGCTAAAACAAAAAGCCATTCATACAATGTACGCTTAAAGATAAGATAAATTTATATATTCTTGATTTCACTTAAAGTAAATTCAGTTATATATATATATAAATATCATTATTTCTGAAGTAATAAACGTATTGAATTACAGATCTTAGAAATAATATAAAGAATGAGCCTGTGTAAAAATCAAATTCATCAAAATGATTACTTGTAATGAAAACACAGCATCAATCTATCAAACAAAAACTATTATACATCAACGACATCACGCACTGTATTTATAATTTATAAGGTATATATAGTTGAAAATTTGTTAAGAATACTAAGTAGGAAGCATTCAAAAATTCAATGAATATTTCTTGACAATTTTGAAGTTAAACATGTAGAATTACAGTTGAATGAAAAAGAGAAGAATGATTGATATTGAATTACTTTTTAGTGAAATAAAAACCAGCTTTCAAAATAAATTATTCATGCTCATGAGATGCTGATTTAGTGAATATTAACGTTTTGACTAGAATATTCAGTTAAGTTAACTATCAAATATTTGATACTTTTATATGTAATGTGATACTTATAGTATTCGGGGAGAATGTTTTCGTAAAAATATTTTTCAAGCTGTGGAAGATTTATTTTATTTTCCCTTTAGGTATGCCTTTTTGTTCGAATCCTATGCGACATTATTCCTACTTTACAGAAAAATGCCCTTAATTTCAAAGACGTGAGTGGTTTGGTTTCAAAGATCTCAATCAGAAAGTAAGTGAAGATTTTTAAAAGATTAATTAAATTTGGATACCAATTTATGTCTAGTAGATAGACGTTCCAAAAGTATCTTCAATATAAAGTTTAAACACATACCACAAACATTAAAATCTTGCTATAATCCTTTATTCCGATTTTGAAGCATTATAATAATGCTTACAGAATGGTACAATATAATCAAAAATTCAGTGTCGAATTTCTTAGGTCTTATTATTTAAACAAATATCAGTTTATATTTCCCTTTTTATATGTATATGTATATATATGTATATGTATGTATATATATATATATATATATATATATATATATATATATATATATACGAGTGTGTATGTGTAAAAAGAATTGCATCTTTTCGTTGTAAAAATTTAGAGTCACTTTTTGATAGTTCTTGTGAAATTACTTGTTATACTGCTTATTTCTAACGGTTGTTCTACGAAAGACTTCAATCATTTTCAAACTTAATTTAGAGCATTCATGTTGAAAACAGCGTATTCATATTATACATAAATATCACAAAACAAGACAGTGTGGATTAGGGAAGCCGAAACCGTAAGGAAAAAGAGAGTAAAAGTGAAAGGCACTTGTCTTGACAGGGAATTTTGAATCCTTCGTTCTGCATGGGACTTAATCTCGCGATGGAGGCGTAAGGTATATAGCAGCACAGAATCCTTATTTTTTTTTTTTTTTTTTGTTCGGAGTCTTCGATTGTTACATATTTCGGATTAATGAATTTTAAGCAGAGAAAAAAAGTTAATACAAAGAAAAGAAAAATAAATTATAAAGGTGAAAGGAAACATAGATATTTAAAGCGAAATTTAACCAAAAAAGAAATATAATATTAGAGGATTATATGATTAACGTGATTGACAATGACTGACTCGGTTGACGGTCAGAGGCAGCTAATATGTTCAATAAGATGATGGAGTCTCGTAATTATACTTTTGGCTGCAATTAATAGACTTGAGATCCCAGTACCACAAGTGCGATTTTGTAAAACGCAGGTAACAGCTGCAGTTAATAAGTGCATGTAAGTTGCTTGGCAGAGTTAGATTTGGTGTTAAAAATAGAACATGCGGAAAAAGACGAGAAAAGTTAAGAAGATTAGAAGGTGATAATGCGGGTCCCTATCTCTCACACACAGACATAATGTATGTAACAGTTGTGCGCACAACTTAAGCAACAAGTGTTTTTTGCCATAACTGCACGAGAAATCATCTGAGAGATATGACAGCATTTTATATTTAAACGATGATGAAATTATAGTTGCGCAAAAATTAATACATTGCATATGATATGGAATCATACAAAAATGGCTTTATTGAACTCATAGTATCATTACACATGATTCTCTGTCCAAGAGGAAGAACGACAAGCAGATGTTCCTGAGTATAGGATATGCCCTCCCCTCATTACAATGGTTATTTCGTACCATCTCTCCATATTCAGCACGAGATTGTCCAACATTTCTTGAAGTAAGATTGTACTTTCCTCAATCAGAATTTGTTTCAGTTGTAGGGAGTTCTCCGGAGGGTATAATCGTGTTTCAAAACATCTTACACATATCTATAAAAACGAATTCTGGTCCACTAGCACCTCGGAGCAAGCGCATATGGAAAAGGATCACCTCCTGACATTAGCGATCTACGGTTACAGGTCCTCTGCCGTAAATGTGGAAGTAAGTCCCCCGTTCAGCTTAATGCATCTCCGGACGATCTGTTGTAGAAAAATGCTGCAAGAACTGTCATGCACATGCTGCCTAAAAAGAACAAAAAACGAAGACCAGGGGGAAATACAGCGTTATAATAGATTAGTTTCTTTTTAAATGATTGTCCTAGGTATATTAGGACCATTTTGTGTGAATAAGGAAGACAATCTCTATATACTTGCTATTATGGAAAATTTCACAAAATTGCCAAAAGTTATAGCAACACCATATAAACAGTTGCTAATATTTTCGTTTGGTTTTATTAACGTCACACTAGAACCATTACGAGGGTCATTAGTGATGGACTTCGTAAATTTGAATATAGACGTAAATTTGAATCCAGAGACGAGGACGACACCGCAGTTACACCTTCCTCGTTTAATTTCCCCACCATTCCAACGGGAGAACTTTGATCCTTACAGCTTTAACGTGCATCAACCATACACAATGATAAATGTCAAACGCGTACTACTATTTTATAGCAATCTAATATAAGAGTGTTTTGTTATGAATGCTTATCCCTAGCAGAATATGATAAACTTCAAATCTAAACATAGATAAAGGAGTCTGGAATCATTTTTGGTTCTCTCAGAGAAAAACACATGAATAAAGTAGGGGAAAAAGTTGTTTGAGGAAAAACAAAGAGAAATTTTATGTTTACAGAGATATTTAGGAAATGAGTTTCAAAATTTAATTTTATAAAAGAATGTTAAAACATTAAACACATTTTTTTCAGTTTCAGTTTTTTTCCCTTGCGCGGAGCATGTTAAAATTGCATTCTATTCAAACAATTAAAATTTTGTAGATCTAAAAAGTATACAATATTCATTAAACAGCACCTAATGTATGTTGTATATTTATTTAAATTTTAATAAGTAATAAAACATCTAGTATTTGAAAAATTTAAAAAAAATATTAATTAATAAAAGTATCTCTTTAATATATACATATTAAAGAAGGAATAAATGACTTAATTGATCAACATACCGTAAATAATAAAAATTACTTTTGGCAAAATATCTTGCGTTCAGTGCGACATTTACTAGAATTTCCCTAAAAAACATTATCATTTTCTTTGAAATATTATTGAATTGGGATTAAAATCCATTAGAATATGGATTTTAATCCCAAGAATAAAATAATATATTTTAGTTATTTTACATGTTCTAGAAAACCCATTTCTTTATAAAACTGAATATTTTGTGTAAAATTATCAAACTATTTTATTTTAATTCCAATGAAGTTTAGCTAGTCGAAATTAGTGTTTCTTTTCAGCAGTCAAGATAAATTTAACACATGTGCTACCCTTTATAACAGGAATTTCAAAACTAACGAAAACACATATATTAAAGAGATAACAGAGTCCATTATAGAATTAAAAAAAGATTCGGAATAGAATATATGTGAATAAAAGTCCTAGAAATTAGACAATTATTTGAAAATGTAGCGACGAAGTTTACAAGCTCCGATGTCACAGAGATAGGTGCTCGTCTACATTAATGAGGCTCGTCTACATTAAAGGCCATTAATGAGGGTTCCCGAGCTCACCAGCCAATGATAACAAAATTAACAATTCACGCTGTTTTGTTTAATTGTTGTTGGTTATCCCTTCTATAATTTCTATAACCTTCCAGGATATTTTTTATGATCCCAAATGTAATGTTCCGGAATATTCTCAAGTAATATTTGAACTATTCCTAATAATAATAGTAATCCTCACACTTCCATTGGTAATAACGTGCGTCCAGAATTAAAAGGCCATTAAGGAATTTGTTCATTTCCGAAGAAAACATAATATGGAAATTGTAAGCGCGTGCATTTAAAAGAGTTCGAGAAAAATTTCTGTATAAAATGCAACTTGAGAAATTAAGCCAAGTTTTATTAAGATCTACTTCTTTTTCTAAGAATTGAATAAAGTATCTATTTATAAAAATCAAAACCACTCGAGAAAAGGAGCACACTATACGTCACGTTAGAATCATTATAAAACGCATGCGTTAGTACTTCATGGTTGCAATATCTGAGAATCAAATTTGATTTTTTTTGTTTATATTTTCCTCAATATATTTATAGATGCTTGAGATTAAAGAGTTATATGAGAGTTAAGGGAGAAAATGCTTAGTTTATAAGAGTACTAGAAAATCGGAAAAAAAAATAGCTGCGTTAATAAAGGGTTTCAAACCTGTAATTCATCATGTCATAATTAAAAAACATGATTCAAACAAAATAAAACGATCCGTAAGTACAAGAACTTTAACAACACGTGTCGGTCAACAAATAAATCGATTATCAAATAAAAAGGTCTTTAGACTTGTAAGATTTCAGAGTATTTCAGTTAAAATACTTCACATGTCACAGTACGGAAGAGCTTTTAATCAAATACTAATACAAAAATTATGAAAATTAAAAAAAACCCGAAGTAATCAAAACATCATCGATTAGGAAAACAAAAATGTGTAAAAATGTCATCATGGAATAATCAGTCGAAACAAATTATTCCCATTGCCAATTATCATCACTTAAGGAAGTAACCGAAATAATGTTTCAGTCGACAAATGGGAAGGGGATGAATAATGGTTTCGGGAGCCCTGAATATCATTCTGGATTGCATGACTTGCTGCAAATTGGTCCATATGGCCTCTATGCAATATCAAGATATACAACATTTTATCTGATACAGTTTGGGCATTTTTAATTGGTGGTGCTAACTGGATAAGTCTCATGGAGAACGCTTCTTACCACACATCTAAGTCCATTAAGGAATGGCTAGAAAAAGAAGATATACACAAACTTTAATCTTTTTTCATACCCAAAAAGAAGTTCAGATTATAATCTTATGACAAACCTTCGGGTTATGCTAATAATAATCATGTTTCTTATTATTTATGCTAATAACAAGTGCTTTTCTTTAACCCAAGAACTAGAAATAACCATAGCAAAATAGTAACATAATATTCTGAATTTGAACTTAAAGCTCCCGTCTACCCACCATTTTGATTTCGTGAACATAATGTTAATCCTATGGAATTTCGACTTAAATTCTCACATCTTTATTATTTGATCTATTTGAATGCAACAAAGTGCATTTGAAAGAGCAAAAAATAATGAATGCATCTGTGGAATTACTTATTTCCTAAGATTTTTAAAAACATTTTTATTCTTATTTTAATTATTTGTTTTTGAGTTTTCCGGTCTTTAAGGAATATTTTCAAATATTTTTAAAAGTCGAAGGAAAAAAGTAATTCCACAGAAGCATTCATTATTTTTTGCTCTTTCAAATGCACTTTATTGCATTCAAATAGATCAAATAATAAAGATGACAGAATTCAAGTCGTAATTCCATAGGATTAACATTAAGCTGTTGAAATCAAAATGGCGGGTAGACGGGAGCCTTAACCAACTAGTCATATCAATGCAAAACATAGCGTTTGAGGTTATCGGGAGAAATGAAGGACGAACATCATATAATTTTTCATGCTGTTTTTGTTTGTTTGTAAACAAGCAGTCTAGTATTTTTAGTATAGATTTTTCATTTATTTCAAATAATATTTTGGTTAACATAATCATTTATTATCTTATTCCATATTATTGAGAAACCTAATTATAATAAATATGTTATAATATCGTATCTAATTTATTTAAATTACATTTGAATCTATTATTTATATCTTATTTTTTTAAAAAAATAAAAGGATCTTATAATTTATTAAAGGAGTGTATAATAGAACCTATCACAGAAGACAGCTCCCTTGGGATTAGAATATATCTCAATATAGAAAGATATTTAATATAATGATACAACTTGCTTTCCTGTTCACCTTTGAAATCAATATATTATTAACACAGAAAAACGCGAGTACAATGCCATTCCAATTCAATATATTTATTATTTTGAACAATTTTAATTTTCACGAAAGTTAAAAAAAAAATTCTTGTAAATATGTTTTTTATTTACTCTAAAATTATATGTTTAGGGTACAATTTGGCCACTTTTAAAATATATCACGACACTATGTTAAAATTTACCGAAGAAACCAAAGATAAGGAAATTAAATGTTTGACAGAATTAAATCGTTTTTCTAGTGCAAAATATCACCAACTTTTGCATGCATTCTATAGAAAATTCTAATGTCTTATTCTAGTTAAAGTGTTTAGAAGAAATTGCTGCTGAAGAGCTCTTTGCTTAGGTTTTATTTCTAGAACTATGTGAAGAGATTGGCAATAAGATTGATGCTTCCATATTTCTTTATTCCTTTTCAAAAATAAAACTATTTGACACTATAAAACGACTTGTATGTTTCGTATTGTCAGTTGTAATTTATATTTAATTCTTTTGCAATTTTTTGCAGAATCACAAGGAAAAGGTGGTTCCTCTTTCTACTTGTAACAACACATAGAGACTTAATGGAATAAATTTCAATTTTGATTGTACCTTACATTATTCTTAACGCAGATATATTAGAACAAATTTTAATTGATCGGATAATAAATAATTTATTCAAATGCATACAAATAACAGGATCACAAGCAAATGAAACAATGAACACTGAAATGTTCAACAAATGAAAATACTATTCCTTTGTTAATGAAAACCATGATACAGCTGTTCAGATGACCTCACTTAAATAGTTTTTCAACTGACTAAATATATTTAAAGCTTATTCAACGAAATATTATTAAGCGCTGTAACGTAGTAAGAATTTCAAAGAATTTACCACAAACTACAGTTACCATTGAGTTTATTTTCAACTAATTTAAATACCTTAATTACTTTAGTTTCGTTTTCTATTCTCGTACACGTATCATTTAGTTCAAGTTTCATTGCGTGAATATGAGTTTCTTCCTTTATTACTTCTAAAAACCTGTATAATTCTTTCTCGTTTCTTTTAACTAAATATATTTGAGTTATTTCAACACCTACTTTTAATTAAAAAAAAGTATTATAACCTGTATTTTAATTTCCTTTAAATCCTGAATTTTGTCTTCTAACAAAATTTCGTTTTATATAGCAAATATTTTTGTGTAGTGTTAATGTCTGCTTCATATTCAAAAATATTATAATAATAATTTGAAATTTTTTTAAATACTAAACTTTACCTTTTAATAAAATTTCTTTATTTGAGAAAACTTTCATTTTGGCATCAGTGTTAAATTCCTTTATTGTAGTTTCAGGAAAAGTTAACAAGTCCTTAAAATTTCTTTCTCAAGCAGAGTATTTATTTTTTTAATATATCAATATCCATTAAATGTTGTATTATATCCTTTAATCTAGTCAGCTTGAAAAAGAAGTCTAATTTGCAAATAGACAAATCGAATTGAAAATAGTTTATATTGAATACCAGTGATGGTCACGTATCCGTTTCAATGCAATTTTATTTTAACCCGTTCGCTCCCAGCGTATCACAGGCGATACGATCGAGTTGGCTCTCCTGTGCCCAGCATATCACGGGCGATACACTGCGTGAGTGTCTTCTACGGCAAAGCGTATCAATAGAGATACGCTCGATGAGAACGTTTTATTTGATTTTTTTAATGTTATACTATATGGCGTTGCAATACCGCTAAATCTATATAGGTAGGTTATTTGGAGTGTTGACCTTGGTGACATGGGCTTGTATTTCACTTCTGGCTACCAGGAAGGGGGGGGGGGGATTGTTAAAAGCACGCGTTGCGGCTCTTTAAATGTAATGACATGATTTAAATTGTGCACTTGCTTTCGGCTTGATTTTTTATTAATTGCTTGCTTCTTAGAAGTTCGAAGTTTAATTTATGGACCTTTATGAGGATTAGGGCTTTTGGTAGCAGAAGCTCTCAGCTGTTCGTTTCATTCGGTCGTTTTTTATTTGTAGCCACAGTCATGACGAAAAGAAAGTATTTATCTGATACTGAGATTTGCGAACTAATGAATGAATCTGACAGTAATGTTAGCAAAAATAATCCAAATCTGTACACATACATTAAAGTAAAAAAAAAAAGGACTAAGATGTGCCCTTTGCTCAAAATCTTGCGTGAAGCGTCAAAATATGTGTGTAAGACATGTGACGTTGGACTATGCATTGAATTTTTTTCATAAATATACCATACAGGAAAATAAGATTTATTTTTTATACCTAAATATTCCATATAATGGTACATCATTACACCATGAAATTTATATATCATAGGTAAATAAATTTTGTATATATTTGAAAGTATGATTTTTTATGTAATTTTATGTATAAAACATTCAATTTTCGATTAAATCTTTTTTTCTTTTGTATATATTAAGTTTAATGTATTTTAAATAATATATGTAAATACCAAAATATTTTAATAAATAGCCGATTTTAGAGGAATTTTTTTTTCATGAATTAGGCTTAATATCCAAAATCGTCTGAGCCCAGCGTGTCACTCCGCGGTAAGAAGCAGCGGGCCCAGAGAAGCAATTCTTTTTTCTCTATCCGGTAGAGAAAGGGTTAATCATGTCTTCGCATCACCAACTTTGATGAATTGCGCGTCAATGGTGATTTTCCGGATAGCAATATTTTCCTTTATCTTTTTTGCACTTGCAAGAGATATATCCTTAGAGTTGCATGTTTTCCTAATATCGAAACAAAAACAAATATGGCACCGAATTTCTGAATCTCCAGTTGAAATAAGTTCTACAGAAGCTCCATCATAAGGAGTAAAGTTTCAAACTGGGAAATTGATGGAATTGAAATTTTTGCACAAATCTTGACTTTCAATACCCAGAAAACAACTTATTGCATTGTGCTACTTTTTTGCATTTTAAAAGCCTTTGTAGCGTCCATATTTACTCACTGAAGTTTTTTCAGTAAATTTCGATTGTCGACTCACATTTAAGTAGCATATACCGTGCAACTTGTTTTGATTTTATGATTTTGCCTTTGCTTATCTTGCAATTGATTTTAAATGGGTCGACTATTTAGTTTCTTAACGTTCTCTTTATATTACATCATTCCCTTTATCTTAAGTGTTCCTAGCGTCTAGGAATTTCATTCTCAATTACAATTTACTTAGTTCTGAACAGATAAGAAATTTTACTCTTAATAAAAATTAATCCTCTCTTGTCATATATTTATTGAATAGAATGCTAAAACCTATGCTACGAACTTCTAAGAGAAATTTGTTACCGATACTCTTAACGTTAAAATTTTAATACTCGTAATTAGTGATTTAAATGCATATCTGTTTTTCTTAAAAAAATTATACATTATTAAGGTAATGCCTGACAGTCTAGAATGTAACTTAATCTTTGTTTTTTATTTTTATTTTCAATCAGTCATTAGGTACAGAAAAGAGTACAAGGATTACACCATGGGTGCATCAGACTTCATATAATATAAGCGGGGAAAAAAAGTAAAACATTTGGAAAATGCGTTTTATTTGGAAACTCTTGAAAATTATCATCTTCATTGGATGCTTTGCTTGTTTTTCCTGGCAGTCGTCCAACTTTTTCAAGCTCTACTTCTCGTATCCTACGGCAACAAGCATTGACCTAACCTTTCCTGAAGTTTTGAAAAAGCCTGCTGTCACTTTATGCAACAACAACCCGTAAGAATATGTTTTATTAAATAATATACTTTATATAATGTGCCAGATATGTGGTTTACATACACGAAAATTAGCTTTATTGCATT